>JAPSES010000105.1:5599660-5630458 GCA_029822895.1 Maxillicosta whitleyi | reverse complement strand
ATTGCAATTTTGAGGGGTTGGAGGGCGAAGGATGATGTGTAACCATTAGTGACGAACTCTAGGTGGAAAATAGAGCCTCGCCCCTCATTTTGAATTTACTACCTTATGTGTCACTTTAGCATAATTTTATATGTTTTATCCTTATTCCTGCCTTATTTTCCTGCTCTGTGTCCTGTACTTTAAAGCAGCGTATGACTTTCATCACAATTTTTTTTTCAAATTTGTAAAAACCTGAGTGATACCTTAATTATCACTAATCCATTAGTCTTTCTGTGTTTACATACCTAACTCATGGTGAACAATTTCAAAGACGATTTCACATACATAAAAAACCAAAACGTCCATCAGGCCTTTCAGAAAATTCTATCAAAGTGCATTACAGGAATGGGAATTCTACACAGCACCAATTTCGCTGTGAACCCAAATGTTTAATTTAGCTTAAAACACAGATTATACTCATGCTTTAAAACAAACCTATGGACTGTATAATCTTATGTTGTATCGATCTGGCTTGTGTTCTTGCTGAATCTGTGAGAAACCGCAATGGACTTTCCGACAAAATTTCCAAAAAGCCTCGAATGATGGCTCAGTTTTTCCCACATTGATCGACTACAGTGACGCCCAACGACTCAAACCTCCACCTTTGCAGACGATCACTCACTGTCCCTGCAGTACGTCCAAACAAACCATTGATTACATGACTTCAGTTCATATTAGAGGTCTAAAATAAACAGAACTTTAAAGGTGATAGATTAGAAAGGTTGTGTTTATGTTTGAAACCGCACAAGATTATTTCAGAAATGAGGACCTGCGAGATTTAGCCCCTTGCAACTTTTACAGCGCTCAAGTAAAATAGATCACAATACGCACTTCTGTACCGCAACAATACAAATTAACTATTATATGGTTAGTTAAGGGAAAATATGTTCACTGATGAAAACATCTCCCTCTTTCCACCTGTCAGCTCTGCGTACGTCTGTCCTCCCAGAACAACTACAACTGCAACCGAACCTACGCTATTTCCACGTGTCAGACCATCTTCCTATCTACCTGTCCTTCCATCCTTTCCTGGCTCTGCTGACAGTTCCATCATACCCTTTCTTTCCCCATGTCTGTCTGTCTGTCTGTCCAGCTGTCTGTCCTGCCCTGGTCTGTGTTGACAGCTCCTCGGTCTCATGCCGTCGCAGTGTTCTGCTCCGTCATGGCCATTGGAGCGACGCCTGCTGTCTCTGAGCCGATGGACAGCCAACCATTCTATCTCATACTTTCTCAAATTTTCTATTCCCTAAAAGATGGTGTGTATTTTTTTTTTTTTTTTTTTTTATCCATTCACTTGCTAGCAGTTCGCAATCTCTATATTTCTGTCATCTGTCTCCATCTCTTGCCCTTCCCAATAGCTGACCATGTGGATGCTGGAGAGCTGGAAGGAGAAAAAAATAAAAAAAAACGAGAGAAAAACATAGGCGGGAAACATACAATTCCTTAAAGGATTCTGCTCAGAAAGTCTGCCAGACGAGCCCACAGCATCCTTTCGCCCCTCTCCATGTTCCCAATGCAGTGCCTGCACATACACCTCATCCGCAATGATGTATTGCTACTAATGGAGAAGACCCAAACTAACAGCTCACAACTCCTAAAGCATGAGAGAGTAGGGCATCTACATTTTAATTACAGTATCGCAACATCCTGCTTTCATCTATTTCAACATCCAAAGAAGCAAATTCACAACCACAGACAGGTACCCAAACATATTCAGGTCTATGACTGCACAGAATCCAAGCTTCTATCTCCAGCATCATGTCTGCCAAACCATAGTCTGAGGGAAAGAAGCCAATTTATGCCGCTTCATACACGGTAACCTCTGTTGGCAAAAAAACGCCGCAGTACAGCACAGTACAGAGCCCAATCCTTACAAGTAGGTCATGGGGGGGTGGGGACGGGGTGTGCAGCCCATCTGGAGCAGTGCATTCTGAGTAGTTGACTGCAGATGAAGGGAAGGCGGCAAAAGGATGAGAGAGCTGTACTTAAAACACCCTTTCGTCTCTTGTTTCTCTCTCTTTTTCTTCAGCATCTTTTGAACTCCGACTAATCTGTCCGCAAAATTCCCTTATAAGTCTCTCCTCGGTCGGGAAATATATGTAGATCAAAGCGTAGAGAGCGCGCATACTGGGAAACGCTCAAGGTGCAAAGTATGTTACCTGTGCGGACTTCATGGTAGTTGGGGTTGGGGGTGAAGCCGCCGGCGTAGCCCACCTGGGTGGAGAAGACCCCTGGAAGGCGCCAGAATAATTTCTCAGCTCCCCAGAAACAACCCATACCTGAAAGAAAAGAAGCATAATTAAATATACATCATACTGCAGCAAAACAAATCAAAACTAAAAGAGTTCTATTGATTTTTAGTAATAGAAATATTGAGCACGTTTCAGATTTTACATGAAAATTCAATGTTTTACAACAGACTGTACTACGTTTCAATGTTTTACAGCATACTAGAATATCATGTTTCATACAAATTTATAAAATGCTTCAGGAAGCCGCTATTTTTAGCTGTGGAAAAAATTAAGAGACCACTGCAAATCAGCTTTTCTACATATATGGCAGCCAATCCATTCCAGTGTCTGTTCAATTTGTCATGTTCTGCAAATACACGATCTAAATGACAATATTTTTTATTTAGAATCTGGGTGAAATGTTGTCCGTAGTGTATAGAATAAGACAAAAATGGTCATTTTATGAATACCTATAAATAGGAAAATCACAGAAACTGACAAATTAAGAGAACACAGCATTTTTTTCCCCCCAGAGCTGCTTTTTTTTTTTTTGACACAACCCTTTTGATTTACACATTCTCTTGCTTTATTTCACATCTTGAAGGATGTATTGTGTATTAATACTAGACAAATCCATTTCTTAACCTAACAGTAGCTGGTCTTGTAATATTCTAAAAATACAAAACAGAGCAAATTAACGTGTGAGCACGTGGTTTTATTTCAAAATATAAATAAATGAATAAAATGTGTTCTTAAATTTACTAGTGTGGTGTGTACACTAGAAACAAATTGAAGCAATAGTCATTATGCGTAAAATAACCCTTGATTGGTGCTAAAATTTGCAGAACCTATTTTCAGTGTTTATGCAAGGAAAAATCATGCTGCTAATTATTTTTTCAACCTGAGATTCATTAGTCTTAGCTGATCTACTGTGAAAAACTAAAAGAAAAGTGCACCCTAGATACCCCTCACACGTTTATCTTACTTATGTTTGAGTTCACTGGATCTATAAGTAGAAGACGTTCTGTCTGCTCACACATTTTTCTGTTCATTTGACCCTCTACAGTCTGCAAAATTCCAAAATGTCTAGTCTGACTTTCATTTATTTTCAAAATTACAAATATTAAATAAATAAATGTGTATAATAATTGCAAATTAAGAGTTTCTCATCATTTGAGCGACGATGCACCTGTTACAAAAACAATTTATTCAGTTAAAAAAAAAAAAATGAAAGTGTTGTGATGTGCACGGAAAAAGAATATGGCAAAACAGTAAATGCAAATAAAAACACATTAAGACTGTGTTACAAAGATCCAAAATTACATCTAGCTCAGGTGAGATTTATTCACTGCACAGTGGAAACATAATGGTAGTGATATTCTGTCGAGCCAAAAACAATTTATACAAAGTTCACTGATAACAAGAGGTGCCAGGCACAACAAACCCCACCCCTCACACATATTGTAGTTTATTTTGGCATCAATACAACTGATGCCATCATGTCTACGTGTGTGCTGATGTCAATATATTTTGAAGTAAATTGATGTTTTAATAGACATTTTAATTTTTTCCCCATTATAAGTAAATGGAAGGGAAAATTTTTTTAACTTTGATCTCCTTTTCCCAAAATGTAACCACATCTATTCTGGATCAATTGTAATCTGTAAACCAAATTTGGTATGAATTCAATCAATAGTTTTGCTGCTAGAGTGCAAACAACCAAAGAAACAAACCAAAAATAATATTCAGGTTATACAGGGGTAATAAAAACTGATCAAAGGTTGAGCTGGTCTAAGTTAAACCACAGTGAGGAGCGCATTCTAAATGGTTATGAGCTTCAATATAAGAATTATAACTACTGGAAGTACATGTGTTTAACAGTAATAGCAATATCTGTATTCTGACGGATTCATTCTCAATTAAGGAATGTTTGGGACTAAGATATTACAAAATCCAAAGGTCTATCATAAACATTAACTAGAAAAGAAATCCAAGATTGGTTCTTGGATAATGCACGGACTTTGGAAACTAGCTACAGCTTTAAGAACCGCATTAAAACTGTTGATTTCCGCAGTTGTGCTTTTAAGTCCAATACCACTGTGAGTCCATTTCAGCTAATACCTTTGACACCAGACTTTTTTAATGTGCAGACCCTGGTATTCCTAAAAATTTACATCATCTGCAATGATTTATTTATTTTTTAACCAAAATAAATTACACGTTGGATCATTTCAGATTTTATTTTATTTTTTTAAATGTTGGATTTTCTCACCAAACATGATGGTCTCCATTCCCTCTGGAAATGGCTCCACAGTGGGATTCCCATTGACTGCATGCTTTTCTGTGAAGAGGAACGGTATGCAAATGTGAATCAGAACACTGTGCTTCAACAGTACAAATTATAGTAGCCGAGTAAAGGGGCCCATTAACGGCTTCATCTAGGCCTCATAGATGTGACCCAGGCCAGCGGATCAGAGCTGGAGGCTTCTGTGCTGGAAGACATTTAAGAGATTACATGGCTTTGACCGCCTTTCTGTCCCTGCTGTCCTCCCTTCAATACCCACAATTAAACACAATCACATAGTTAGGTAGTTTTCTGATCTGTCTTTTACTCTACAGCACGGCTTTAGATGGGAATGCATTCAGTGCTAGCCTTGGCACTATCGGGAGTAGACGACATGTCAGCGACACAAAACCCCCACAAGCACAGAAAGGCCAAGTAAGCAGACCCAGAGCCATCCTAATCTTCGCCTTGTTGAAAATACCCAATAAGTAAAACAAACTAGAGTGCCGAGAGGTGGCAGAAGGGGGGGTGGAGGAGGGGTGGCACTCTGCTGCCAACTGTGCTACATGGAATTAAAGCACTAAAAACAAAATGTGTGTGTATGTGGGTCTGCATGTGTGTGCTTGTGTAGCCCACAGATGTGTGAGGAGGATTAGGGTTTAAGAAGACTGAGGTGACTTAGCGTGCAAATCTCTGCTAAGCAAGGCTGGTTTGTACTGCAACCACTAATATTAGTCCGCGGATAAACAGGCCACAGAGTACACTACAGGCTTAGGGACACACCAATAATGGATGCTTCCTCTGAGTTCAATGTGCGATTGCTCTCTGGCCATTAAGAGATGTGGTGTGTGACATTGAGTACAAACAATCTGTAAGCTGATACATGATGGGCATAATAGTTGCGTTCCTACACTGGCCTGGGATTATCTCTCTCTGCAGGGCCAACGGTCACCTGCTGCTAAAGCTATCTGATACAGCAAAGTCCCATATCTCGATTCTACTCATTTCATATCCAGGTGAGGATACATATCACAATGGATTGCGATATTCACATGTAAAGATGGTCATTTCACATGGGAGCTTATTTCAGATAAAAAAGTAGTAACAGCAAATAGTGAGGGACAAGTACTTTGATTCCACTTTAATTATATCTCTATATACACACACACCTGATGCCAGTTTTAGCAGAAATAGGAATAGGTGCTGTCATTGCAAAAATACAACTGTACAGTGTGACAAATTTGACTTTTTATGCTCTGTAAAGTGCACAGAATTATAAATACAGAAAGCAATAATAAAAAGCAGATAGTAACAGAAATATAAAACCAATCAAATAAAAGCAAACACACAAAAACAAGCCCAATATCAATAAAAATGTGCAAAACGTATGTTATGTTCAGTAATGAGTGCAGATGCAACTATCAAGTATTATAAATATAAGGCGAGTAGTGCTATCGACATGTATATAAATATTCTCCTTCACTATTTACATAGCAGCAAGTGATATAAGCAGTTGACAATATAATGGACCTGTGTTTATTTGGTTTGGTTTAGAGCAGCCGCAGCTTTTAATAAGCTCATTTTAAGATGAGAAAATTGCAGTTTGTTGTAAAATCATTAGTTCAGAACTCCACTGCGTAGGTCCTAACAAGAACCACTGAAGTATGACCACATTACCACTGTTCTCAGATCTTTGGCTTCCAGTTTGTCAGAGAACAGACTTTAAAACAGCCCTGGATGTGTACGAGTCTATTCATTTCGTAGCGCCACTACATCTGAAGGTCAAGACACACCAACCCAACTGCTGATCGTTGCAAGAAAAAGGTAGCCTAATCACTCAGCTACCATCTCCCCCGACACGGTCACAAAAGTGTGAAGAACGCATCAAATTCCCTACACACTTCAGCATACGTTCTGGGCTCGTGTAAGACGTAAAACTGGAAAATGACGGAACATCTCTGTGAACACAGAGCTCACTATCGTCAGTCATTGTTGTCAACAGAGAGTGTTGAGTAGTCAAGAAGGGTTGTTGTACTCGAACAGATGGTTAGTAATAAGATAATGGCGTTGTCAGCTCTCAGGCTTCTTCTTGTGGAAGAAGAAAGATGTGGCAGGCGCGAACTAATGAGAAATCGCACTATGCTAACAATGCTAACAGTGTTCACTTCACGGAATGAATAAAGTTTGCAGTAAACACTGGTTGGTACTCATTCAGATACAATACGAGCAGTAAACGGCCTATCATGGAAGACAGTAAGAGTGTGAAGTGCATTGGTACAGCTGGATTCACATGGAAACTTCTCCTTGACTGATTCACTAGTCAGGGGTTATCCCTCCACCAATCAGATTGGTCCGACTGAATGATGAATAGTGGCCGATTACACATGGTGAATTGGTTGAAAAGACTGGAAACTGCATTAATGATGGCCGATCATAGAGAACACACCAGCCACACTCATGTAACCAACCTCACCGGACTGTCCAATGACGTCCAACTGTTAAAAATCAGGTTGGTGCGCCTTCGCCTTCACATGTTGATGGCACGTGAACCACCTTGGACTAAGAATTTCAGAGAAAGACTTTCTGATTGAGAGTCTGGACTAAATAGGGAGAAGCAGCATTTCAGTTTTATGCTGCCAAAATCTACAAAAGTGAAATTAGACAAGCCCAACTCTGACAATGTTTAAGTCCAAGCTGAAAACATTTCTTTTTAGCTCTGCATATGGCAACTGAAATGGTTTTATCTGCACTCGTCTCTTTATTTTAAGCATTTAATTTTTTATTAGATATTTTGCTATTTTTTTCATCTTTATTCTTGTCTATGTATTTATAACTTGTCTTATTTTTGTAAAGCACTTTGAATTACCATCTGTGAAATGCATTACACAAATAACCTTGCTTTTGCCTATGCAAATGTCAGATTATGAAAACAGTTGAATAAAGACACTGCACACCCAAAAGTCATAGAAAAGACACCATCTCTCTCCACAGTCTGTTCAGAGTTGCTGACCATGTCCCTACGGCTGCAGCATGACCAGACTTGAGGTTACTTTCACCTCTTCTGATACTTTTTCACCTTGCTTTCAAAGAACAAAGTGAGCCAACAGCCATTTTAGAGTCGATGCAGTCCACTGACCCATTCCACAAAGTTACTTTACAATCTTCACCACATACGATGCATTTTTTTTTTTTTACATGTAAAAATACATTTCAATACACAATTCAATCAGTTGAAGGGGCAAGACTTCACCTCTGTATTTCATGTTATATTCAGAATGACATACTCAACCAGTACTCCAGTTCAGTTTGTTCTGTATTCAGACCACTTCGTTTTAACAGGTTTGGCTGTGGAGGTCTGTGTAAATTTCCACACCTGCAATTTTTTTTTTTTTTTAACCAAACAAGTACTCCTTATTTTGTTTTGTGTTGTTCACAGTCCCACTCATGTCCATTCTGGGTCACTTCTACCTTCCTCTATGTTTATTTGTGTTGCAGTCATGCAAATTTTGTACCCGTATCTATGCCGTGTGGGAGAAAGCGCTCCAAACCATCCAAATAAAGAACATGGTGACACAACAAAATAAAGTGCAGTGAATATAGATATACACAGTTACAGTATATATTGTCCCATCACACAGCCTGACCTGCACTTTACTTCACACTAAGTAGCTGCTGTAAAACAAACAATATTGACACCTTTTTACAACAACTTAATTATTTTCAGGAATACATGGAGTAGAAAACTTGAACTGTTAACACCAGTCTGGTGTACCACTTGAAGGCCACTTAAAAACTCCTTAAAATGTCACAAGGGCCTGGCAACCCTCAGGCATTCCCCTGCTGCCCCCCTGTTGTGAGACAGTACTGTTTTTTAGCAGCAGGTTGAGATTGCTGGGTCATATTCACAAGCCCAGTCAGCTGCAACTGACTGTAACCGGCTAAATATTCTCAGCTCACAGTAGTGACATAAGGTGGAGGAAGGACAGTTGAAATCTTCATCCTTCTGTGAATTTGCGATGTCTCGACCCTTTGCTCACTTGCACCCTCTTGTCTTCTGTTTCTGGCTGTAGTGATAAAAAAAAAAAAAAAAAGCAGCGAAGTTGCCAAATGAGTGAGGGAGAAAGACAGATAAGTGTGCGATGGAGGAGGAAGAGTGCGAAGAGGAGAGAGATCAGCCTGCCAAAATAATAAAAGGAGTAAATAGGCAGTGAGAAGCAACAGATGAGGGTAGCAGTGAAGCAGAGAGGGGTTTTTTTGGCTCCCAGACCACCGTGCCTTTGGGCGCTATATAAAAAGCCTGAGCACTCAATCCAAGTGGAGCGCAGAGAAAACAAACAAGCAAACAAATAAACAAACAAAAAAAGAGAGGTAAAAATGAAGACAGCCAGGAACATGCAGACACAGCACTGTCCACAAAACCAACTCTGAGCCAAACCTCCCCGCCCTCTTCGTTCTTTCACAACAAGCTCACACACTCTTACAGCATGCTCTCTTCATCACGTCGGTTTCCCATCATCCCTCACTTTTATGCTAACGCGAGCACGCACGCGCGCCATCGCTCCCCGAACCAACCTCTGCTGTGGGTATTTCTCCCATGGAGCATCCTGGCAGAGGTCCAGTGCAGTGCCAGGCTGGCTCCTTTCACTGTGCTTTAGCCCAGCATTCCCCCCTGCCAGCCCAGCGCCCACACCCCTATTCTGCCAGAATTACCCCACCTAAACACACACAGGCAACGAGAAAGAACTGGCTGAATACCCTCACTACGCTGCCTCACTTCGCCAGCAAAAGAAAGAACAGAGGACGACAAAAAACAAGGAGGGAGGGTGACTGACTGAGCTTACAAAAGAAGAAAACAGGCTGAATATGGGGGAAGGAATCATGAAAAGGATTTTTTTTTCCTCCAACTTGGATGAGATATGGGCGTAATTTCTCGTGTGCGCCTTTGTTTTTGAGGATATCTGAACAGCCAGAGCAGGCTATACAGTTAAGCGGGACTGACACGGAATACTTTGGTCACCTTTTGTTGCTTTTTGGTTGTAGGCGGCTGGACCAGAACCAAAACAAAACCGGACCCGGCACCCCGCCACTCCGCTTGTCTCATGGTTACCAACAGTTAAGGCTAACAATCTGTTTCTTAGCGGATAATGGTGTCCATTTCGACTTCTTTCTGTGGGTTCTTTTAGGCTTTGTTACCGTCCGGTTCTACCCGCGATCCTGTGGTTCTCAGCCGCAAACCTGAAGTCCAAACACTGCTGCCTCCTCATGCAAAAAAAGCACGGGAGAGGTTCTGTCCCTGTGGATGCCAAAACTGGTGACGGAAAGGTCGATTTCCAGGCTGCTCTGTTTATTTCCTTCCAAAAAAAAAAAAAAAAATCCATTCTCTGTCTTTCCCTCTTCCCCTTTCCTCCCTCTTGCTATTCCTCTTTTTAGCTTCACACAAGTTGGCAGGGAGTCAGGCACGAGTCGTCGGAGGAGGTTGATGCTTTATAGTGGTGCCAACTACCCTCTGCTGTTTGGGAGGATGGGTAGGGGCTAGAAAGAGTGGGGCAAAGGAGGGGAGGGGAGTGGGGTAAGAGGCAAAGCTGGTGGGAGGTGATCCATTTTTAAGAACAGTAAGAGGTAAGTAAAACCACTGTGGCCTTAAAACAGTCGACTCAACTTTTTAGCTGTGACACCTGTGGTTTCCTTACACTTTGTGCTGTCACTGTCCAGGGAAAATGTCTAGACTCTGGAGAGCAGCTACAACTTTCAAACCATTCATGCATTCCATACATACTGTATCATAGCAACGGAAACAGTTGCTATGGAGAGGACTACCTACTAAAGCATCAACTCAATTATCTTCCTCCAGCAAGATGGAGGCACATCCTGTTGGGGCCCGTTGAAATAGCTCAACACAGAAGCCAATTTGAAGGCAGGAGGTAGAGAATAACAATCATCCATTAGCTGCAGAAATCAACAAAAGTATATCTTTCTTTAACAACACAGTAGACGAGACTTAGACAAAAAAAATATTTCACCTTTACACACTGGGTGTCCCTTCTAAAATGTTATTATATGAACCTCTATAAGCAGAAGAAATATCCTTAACGTGAAAAAAAATCATCACTTTCAGGAAAACAAACCCCACCCCTCACACATAAGTCACAGATTATTATAATATATATATATAATAAAAATGAATAATTTTACTTTGACCTATTTTTCCCAAAATGTAAAATCTATTCTGGGTGATCGGCAATCTATAAACCCAATTTAGCATGAATTCAACCAATAGTTTTGCTGTTAAGGTGTTAACAAACCAAAAACAACACCCCTTCAGGCCCAGTTTCAATATTATTTATACTAGGTAGATAGGTACCATAGTCCTGCATCATATATTTTGAAGTAAAAATTTGATTTTCAAAATATTAGTCAAAAACAGTTTTGATACAAAATAACTATTTTTCCGCCACTATAACAGTAGTCAATGCACTAATATAAACCACATCTATTTATTGCAATTGTAATGTAAATAATGACCTTTTTCTATGCTTTTTGGCCTCAATTAAAAGTTGGTTGGACAAATTCTCTATACACGTGCCATTGAGCCACAATGTGACATTAGCGCGCAACAAGATAGTGTCAGTAAATGTTAAATAAGATTTGGCTGTGTAACCAAATTAAGGTTATTTGGAGCCAAATGTTTCCTGATAGATATTTTCAAAGTTAACAACATCATTTCAACTTGAACTAACAATTATATATATACACAGTAATAATAATAATAATACACAAGTCCCATCAGTGTTTTCCCAAGAAACTCCTTTTGTTCATCCCTGTGTCTATTCTACTATTGCACAGCAGTAACAACATGAATAGCTAACATCCACAAATGATAAATGGCTCCTAGCACAAAACAGGCTCCAGACAACTGTACACTACATGTAAACACACAAGAAGCATAGGTTAATTGCATATACTAAGGTTATCATAGCTATTAATTGTCAGTGAACATTGGAGGTAAATTAAAAACTACATTTCCATTTGTTTTTTTAGAGTAGTTAGGTGTTTTGTAGTGAAAGGTTGCTGATGCCAATTCTCAAATGAGGCAAGTGTGCCACCAGACAATGTCATTCAAGTTTAACTTTGCCCCCATTCTCAATCCAACACAACTCTCTGCATGACTCTGAGAACTACAAGGTCAGGAAGAGTCTGAGATGGGGGTGAACAGGGTCTGAATGTCAGACAATCTCAACACACTTATGCAGAACCATAAGAACCTCTCAAAGGGTTAGCTTGAGGTTCTGCACTGGTTTTGCCACCTGATAAATTCCTGCCTATAAATCTGTATTCATTTACATGTTTAAGATTTTTAACACTTTCAGACTTTCAAGTCATCTTTTCCCCAAGTAGAAATACAATCCTGAAGTGCTCTTAAACCTACTGGATGAATAGTGCACTTCTGCAGCTGCTTCTGTTTCAAAATGGTACATTGGATTACAAACAACAAGTAAATGAAATTATCAATGCAGTGGTTTTATGAAAACATTACGCTCATGCAAGTGTAGTGGTTTTGAACAAAGGGTTAAAATGGTTTCAGTTCAATCTGCTGGAAAAGGAATTAGATTTGGCAGAAACTGACTGGAAGACAGGTGGACTAAAGACTGATAAGAGGTGGTAACACAGATTTTTTTTAATGTAAATTTCATGGCAAACAGTCGTACTGTACCAATATGAAAAGTGTCACTCTAGGTTGGTATGTAGTACGAACAGCTGAGCAGTGTTCATAAAAAGGCAGATTGTTACATTAATTGTTATCACCGTTGATGTATTTCATTCCAATGGGGTCATATGATTCTGTTCACAGATTAAAAAACAAAATTTAGAACACAGCCATACCTCAAACAACGGAGAATGCCAAAGAAATAGTATGAAAATCTGACACTTCTGCTAGTTTTGTGTATCTGTTTGATAAACGTTAAACATTATTACATTACATTTGGCTGACACTTTTATCCAAAGCGACTTACAAGGTATAGCCATGTATAGCATACAGAGCCTTGCCTAAGGGCCCACCTGGGATTCAAACCGGCAACCTCTAAGCTACCCACATGACTATAATAATCATCATGCAATACCATACCAACTCCCAGGCCAGTAGAAGTATCATTACACAAAGATACTCAACTATTAGCGTCTACTTACAATATATTTAACTACAGTTCATGAGTAAATTTACTTTGTTCAATTCCAGAGACAGAAAGGACTACAATCTTATCAGTTCACCACTGCAGAAGACAAACTAAATCACTTGAAGGAAATGATGCTGACAGAGGTAGAAAATGCAGCCCTTTCATTTGAGGCTGGATGTTCCTGCAGTGAAGCAACAGTGCTAATCACAGAGCCATGCTGCTGCCCCACTGCAAATCTTCATGAGAAAGTATTTTAATTTGCATGCTTTCTCACCTACCCGCAGTACATTCTCTTTCCCCTCTGGTCTCATTGTGCGAATCAAAAAGCAAGGGCATCTGAAGATAGCAAAGATGAGAAAATACTGAGAAATAATGTCAGAGATATATCTTCGCCATGAACCTGTTTTTAAGAGTTATAGTGAAGCATGTAACCGAGATTGATTTTGGTCAGCTGACCTCCCTCATCCTGTTTGGAAGAAATATTGGCAGTCTATCCTGCACTGACTCAAAATAATAGCCGCTGTGCCCCTACCATGTAGCAATCTGCCACTGGATCATTCTCGCCAAGGTCACAGAGTACATTATAGAGGCTGGAGCGAGGAAGGGGACGGAGGACACCAGGACGTCGAAACAAAGAGCGAACACTTTGAAGAGGTTGAAGGGCTAGAAGCAACTTTCATATCTGTGATCTTCACTAGAGAGAGAGCGAACAAGTGTTCACACGTACATACGTGGAGACGGTGCTTGTAGTCCCTAAATTACTTATGCTTACTGGCCCACACAAACACAGGAGCATCCAATCTCAACACACACACACACAGACACACACACTGTAACAACCCCGTCTCCACCTAAGCTGCCCCCCACGGTGAAAAGGGAGGAACAGATTTCTGCCATGCGGTGTCTCCGAGCTGCTTCGACAGACGGAGCAGGAACTTACGACGGGGTGGAGCTTTCATGCGCATAATGCCCAGATGGGCCCCTGGATGCTGCGGCACCACTTCCTCCTATGCGCTCACACCAAGCATCCCACAATGCACTTTGGGAACACTCCAGTCTGGGTAGGTGATGACTGGGAGCGTCAGGTTCAAATCGCTCCACGGTTCCCTTTTGTAGCAAACACCTACAAGCCCTCCCGTCTCAAAATAGTACAATGGAAGTGTGAATAAAAGATATGACGAGCTGAGCTGAGAGCGAGAGGTTTGACACAAAGAGCTACTAGGATAGATGACACAAATAGATAAGCAAGGATGTGGGGAGGGGGTAGTAAAATATGCACAGTCGGTGTTGGGAAAAAAAATGATCAAATTACACACTAATTGCTAAAACATTTTACCGCTAATTAAAATAATACATTTTCTAAATGCCAGGTCATTGTGATAGTGCTCAGAGCTTGATCCACAGAGATTTGTTTCAACGTTGTTTAATCATTAACTATCTGTAATACAACCCCACCTCATATCCCAACAGGCTTTTGCTGCTACTTTCGGTTTAGGTTTAATTGCTGTCCATAAAATGAATCACTACCAGCCAAAAAGAGTGTACTTTGAATTTACACATCCATCCTGTTTTTGTGGTCAACATTCAAAATGATAACAATGTCAAATACTTCAATCAATGTAATAGAAACACCCAAAGAAACAGCAGCATAAATGGCTTTGTCGCTAAAAGTGTCAATACTGTCCATCATTACTTGTTTTGGCTCAGTTTTCCCTCATCAATCCTTCAGTACAAAAGGCAAAGGCCAGAGCGTATTACACTGGAAACAAAAAGGAAAAGGTAACGCAGCGATAGCAGATGTCATTCAGTCAATCTGACTCTGAATCTTGCTTGTATGTTGTGGTTTGGTCTCATCCCTGAACATATCCAACAAAGATAAACTGCATGTTTGGATCTGGTCTCTGGATCAAACTTCATCAGGAATGAAAGCCAATGGCAGATGGCATTCGATTCTCCATTTTCTCAAAGTAGAGACATTTAAGAGCACAGATGCCCCAGTAGTCTGTGGACTAATGGGTGTCTATGTGAAATTCATGTTGGGGTTTTTTATTTAGCCTATGGAAGGGTGAGAGTGAAAAGTAAAACTGCATGAACATTAGCAGGTTTTTAAAAAGGAGTGAGTGATTACAAACATATTTAAAGATCAGTGAAAGTTGACCCTTTGCTGGGGTCCAACACACCTTTAGCATGTGTACAGGCCTCAAAAGCAGCATTATAACTACTATTACTGGTTTAACTCAGCCACTGGCCACTAAAAGCATCTCCTGATCTGTAATATTTAAGTTTTGACCTTCTAATCTTATCAATAATCCAGATAAGATGCACTCTCAACTGTTCAGCAACATCAGATGTGCCTCATTTGAAAGCTTCTGAAGCTCCACTGAAAACATGGAAATGCCATCAAATAACAGTGGTCAGAAACACTGTTGCTTTTACATTCAGTAAATGATGGATTTTGGTGAAAAAAATTTCAATATAATAAAATCTGAATTTACTCTAAGCTTTTACAAACATGTACATAATCAGTAAATTAAAAATAAAACATCTGCATTTATATTGAACCATTCTAATGCAGATGTTTCCTTTATGTTTGGGCCTCTTTTCCACATGTAAATGACATTTCAGGTCACAAAAATGAAGATTAAAAAAAACAAAAACAAAAAACAATTAGTGTGTTTCCATGTAAACAGAAAAAAACTGGAGATATTAGAAAACAATGGTATCACACTCCATTTTGTACATGTCTGGTATTAGTTTATGTAATGCTTCACTTAAGACATTACATCCAGGTGTCTAAGTCAGTGCATGACTGTAGATGAAGATCAAATCCACATCATCTAAAGAATACACTTTGCTCACCAGAACCATCATTTGAGTTTAGAACTTAAGCTGTTGCTGCTCGGTCACATGATAGATTAAAGCCTCTGTCTGCTATGCCCAGTTTGAAGTCTAACAGAAACAATGGTTTGGTTTTATGTTGTAATTTCATGCGAACCGATTTATTTTATTAAACAGACGCTGACAATATCTGTTAGTAAAAGACTTTACTGATCTTTAAGGATATGCAGACAACCTGAAATGATACTCTATTTATAAATCACTTGAGAAAGTTGCCACAAAAGTAGGTCTTTAACCTCCTGAGATCCAGGAAAGTAAAAGTTTCTGCTTTTTTGGATGTAATAATTGGCTTTGGTGAAGACAGGATGATGTAACATTTTTTCAGATACATTTTTATTTTACGTGAATGAAGCTGTGATGCTCTTGACCTGTACAGAAGAGCAACCTTTATTCAAGGTCTGAGTTTATATTTAACAGTGATTTTCACTTTATAACATGAGAACACTGGGTTCCTTGACATTTTTATTTGACTTCTTGAGGGCATCCTGTATCATTTTAACATTCATTATACATTGCATGGACCAGAAACGTATCATCTATCAACTGTTTAATTTCTTACTGGATTCATATCCACTTGTACATATGTTCATCTGATGTTTCATTGAATTGCTCTGTATCTAGACTATACAGTACATTTAATGATAATTAAGGCCTTAATATAGGACAATTTATTTTACTTATTACTGATACATGCACACACTGGATTATCACCCCTATTATAATAATGTGGAACAAAACTCATGCATACATACTAAAATTATATTTTGCATGGACTAGAAATGTGTAACATGTCTCTTTCAGATGATAAAAATGCATTTCCTGGTCTCGAGAGGTTTAGAGTTAAAAAGTTGTTTGTCATATGGGTGCTTCTATGAAACTGGGTTCATTTTAGTACCTTTTTAGACCCAATAATGAAAGAGAAATTTAGACATATTTCCCCCCAGAATGTACCTAATGATGATCTCAGATACATGCAAAAAAAAAAAAAAAAAAAAAAATCAAACACTTTCTCTAAGCATCCCAAAATTTATAATTAAAATAAATAAATAAATACTGGGGCCAAAAACAGGAACAAAATTGGGACAGAAAAAAAACCTACCAAGGTGTCAGTGCATTTGATTTGTAAAACATGGCTTGAATGGTCTTATATATCACTATAAATAAAGACTCTGTGTTAAATTTGACGATCCCAGTGGTTTTTCTAATCCAGACATGCAGGTTTTTCATGAATCGGCTGTCTCATTCCAGGTTTCACACGTAACCCATCTTGTCCTCTCATGTTACATGCACAACCTGCCCATTAAACACACATAAACTGCGAGCGATCTTGTAACAGCGGCCATTTTTGCGATTTACCTGTGAAAGTATAAAAAGATATTTGATAAAAACTGTCCTTTTTACTGTGTTGCATGTATATTTTTGTATAAAAGTAATATTAAAATGTAATTTATCTAAAAAAAAAAAGAAATAGTATCTCTTTTATCCCTTTATTTTTAAAAAACATTATTATACGTCTGGTTTGGATTTTGAGCCCACCCCGTCCTGTTTTGGGGGCCTGTTTCATAGAAGCACCCATATTTAAACCTTTATTCAAGGTTTGAGTTTACATTTAACAGTGTTTTGTTTTTGTTTTTAACACGTATGAACACTGGATTCCTTGACATTTGCTGTTCTTAACTTGCTAAACACAAGGATTTGGTATTTAGTGGTTTTGTGAGGAACCACGTGACCAGTTCCCCCCGCGTGTCAGCTCTTGGTAGCTCCTTCATTTGGACACAACCTGTCACCTGCTGTTATTTACCTGCCACGACCATTTTCTCCTGTCTCCCCTTCAGAGCGAGGTCTCTGCTCGGCAGGTTGGTGTTTTTAGCTGCCATTGAATCAGCGATAACGACCAGAAGGAGCCACGCGCTTGACGATACTGCCTGTGCGTAACGGTACAGCGGTGCGCACGGACACGTCTTCCGGTATGCACGCGCCGCGCCACGTTCATCCATTTCTAACGCAGGAAGGAAGGAAGAGGAGGGGAGAGGAGGAGGAGAGACGGCGGTGAAAACGCCATCAGTATGAATATTCATCGTGCGTGGGCAACCTCGTGCACTGCATATTAACTAGTCAAGGGGTTAATATGACTTTGGCACAAAAGCCTACAGTGCGCCGTGTGCGGGAACGAAATTAAATTTAAATAAATATCCACGCCGTTCAGCATGCAAATGAGCACTCCCAATTATCGGCTCTCATTCTGTGGGAGGCGCCTCGCATGGAGCGTGGATGTATGGCTGGGTTCACTTTGTGGTTCATTTTACATCAAGGAATGCACGTTTGAGGCTAATGTGGATGAGTAACAGCCCGAGCAGTTCACTGTTATAAAAAAAAAAAAAAAAGCCCAGGCGCAGATGAAATGTATAGTCTGGATACAGAGAAATTCAATGGAGCAGTCCCTTATATGAGGTGAAAACATAAAAGCATATACGAAGCCAATAAGAAATAAAAAACAGTTGACATGTCACATATTTCTAGTCTATGCGTAATATGGTTCAGCGTTTTGTTCTATATGCAAGAGAAAATGTATGTTATTTTCAGTTGTGGAATCAATAGTGTTTCATCTTATTTATCCTTAATATAAAGATATAATATAATAATAATATAAAGAGTACGTTTTATACCCATATTTATTGGTCATATCCCAGCCTGAACAAATTCCGGATGGAGGTCTTTCATACTTTATCCCAGGTGTTGATGTTAAAATGGGAGCCAAACTCTCTTATTGTTCTTTCTGGGGTCACTGGAGTGGAAAATGGCACACTGTAACATTTGCCTCTCTTCTGGCTCGTCAGTCGACCCTCCTCAGGTGGAGGGATTCCACTCCGCCCACTCAGACACAATGGCTGACAGATATCACGTTCTGCCTGAAGCTCGAAAAAGTCAGGTGTTCACGTCGACATTCAAATGGAAAGTTCCAGAAGGTGTGAGGGCCCTTTTTTAAAACATGTTTCAGGCCTTGTGAACGTTTGACATTATCACAGTTTACCAATTCGCACTCCATGACAGGCTAATACAGATATCCAAAAGCTCGCTGGCAGTGACAGAGAATTATTTTTTGTTTTTTGTTGATTGTTTTTGTTTATTTTCTAGTTTGTTTTTTCCTTGTCTTAATGCGCTAAGATGTTGATATGCGTCTATTCATACAACTCGTCTCTAACAGCTGAACACCTGTGCACTATGTTCAAGAAAACAATAAAGATTTCGAATTTTTTAAAGTAAATCTTTCTATATTAAGGACTTACTTGACCTTAAATGTTGTGTGTAGCCTAGATGCAGAGAGAGTCAATGAAATAATCCCATATATAAGGAGAAAACACTTAAAAAACTATATGAAGAAATGGAAAGAGTTGACAAATGACGCATGATAAATGCAACATAAAGGGTGCGTTATAATAACACAGGGTGTCTGCACATCCTTAAAAAGGCCTTAATTGACAAATAATCCTTAAATCTGACACTCAAACGTCTTTCACAAAAATAAATAAAGCTGTTCTAAATCTCTGTAAAGAATTCGTCAAAGATGTAACTCGTGTTTAGCATTTTATCAAAACAGAGATGGGAATGAGTGGAGCCATAAAACAATCATTTATGGTTAGAGGGGTTCCTTTAGTAGCAGAAACAATAGTCATGGAGAAATAGAAACGGTAGATGCTGAAAAGTGGTTCAAGGCAATAACTTTGAGGTCTGTTGTATTTTTTTTGTGTGAAAGTAAAGCTTAATTTTTTTATCAGTGATGCCTTGAAAATGGTTTAAAAATCATAATTTGGCCTCTTCAAACCTGCAGATATGCTGTAATAAGTGACCTTAGAGGTAACATGGAACCTTCAGTGTCACATATGGACAGAAACACATCATCTTTAATTCAAAGGTACTGAATGGTTACTATTTGGTGACTGTATGTTTTAATTTACACCATTCCTCTCATATTCATACTGTACGTTATAGATAGCTTGGACTGTTCAGAGCTTCCTTTCATCACCTACACCACTCCAGGTTGGGTCAGTTTCTCTTAGGTATGCTTGGCCTCTCAGCACTGCACATGAATATCATACACACGTGTAAAGGTTAGTGGGGCTACATCTGTTGACACATTGGACATAATTCTATAATTAAATACTAGTGAGTAAGCATGAAGGCACCATAACACAACACCAAATACCACGCTATCGACTGTGCGCTGCAGTATGGCATGAAGGATGCTATGGATTGCAGTTCTCAAATCCAAGGACACAAATATAAGCAGTGCAGTAAATGCTGTTGCACTGATGCCTGTGGAGTAGATTGGCTGGCTGAGTGCATGTACAATAAACTCTAAGGCTACGTTCAGACTGCAGGAAAATATGGCCCAAATCTGATTTTTTTTTTTTTTGTCTATATATGACCTGTGTCCAATCACAAATCTGATACACAGATACATATCCCATATTTTGCAATGCGACTTCAATTTGAACGGCCAGATCGCATTTATCCAGCCTTTACATCATTGAAATGCGACAAATGTCACAATTCTGTGTCCCATCAGGAGAAGCGGTGCGAAAAACATACTTCTGTAAACACAGGTCGTGCCTGCGTGGTCACATGTTACACACCAGGACCTCTTTTGTGAATGTGGGTCACTTTAGGGTCACATACAGGTAATTCTCAAAATTGATAGAAGTCGCATTTAATGTCTAATATGAACGTGCACAGAAAAAAATAAGATTTCACTAAAAAATTGTGCATTAATCCCTACTGTGTGAACATATCCTAACATATAATACAATACCTGACTGTATTATTAACAGATTATTTTATATATGCAGATGAGCACTGATGACTGCTGGGTGATATGCATGGGTGTTGTTCACATTCGCATGCACAGTGTCCTGTTGCAACTATGCTTTACACCATAGATCCAGTCCTATCAATCATCTGGTCTTAGTCATCACAACTCTCCCTGAGTTACATCAATTCAAGGCCTTGTCACTTTTCACTGTCTATCTCTGCATCACGTGAAAAATTTTAATTTTCATGCACCTGTTACCTTGTGGCGCCTGTGTGAGGTGGAAATAAATACTTGACATTTTGGCATTTAAGCTAGTTGGTGATTTACTGCAGCTGGGACTGTAGTCCAAATGCACATTGTTGTTGTGTTTTTTGTTTTGTTTTTTTGTTTTTTTTTTGGATGAAAGTTGATGTCGGATGAATTAAATGCAATCACGATAACGAGAATCCACAACAAGAACGTCTGTCAACTGGCACAAACTTGCACTGCTTCGCATTTTGCTCTGGATGGACAAACACTACTTTGAAAACACACATGTATATAAACACAAAGGGTATCAGTGCTTCAGGTCACACTCAGAAATGATGCTATTGCGTTCTGATTTGCTTCCATCACAGTAGACCGAGTGGTGTAATAGTAATGAGGATGATTGTTTATGTGCGGAAACTTCTGGTGAATGCTCTGAATCAGCCAATCCACTGGTAACAAAGAATCCAAGGTATTGTTCCTATATCCATACAAGCCAGAATAACATCACACCCTGCTGCAATCCTCCCTTTCCCCTCTCTCTCTCTCTCTCTCCGTCTCTTCCTCTTTCTCTCTCTTATCTGCTGGGGAAATGAAGCTCAATCACCTGCGGAGGAGCTGAGGGCGGCACGGGGGACTTTGCAATGCAAATGCCAGGTAATTACCCGAAAGCTAGGAGAGTGGAAGCAGCACACAGATGAAAATAGAGCAGGCAGAAAGAGAGAGAGAAAGGGAGAGCGAGAGAGAGAGAGAAAGAGATGAACTGAACACCAGGTTCACATGCCTGTTGATGCAGGATGATTGGTGTTTTGAGGTGTGTGGGGATGTAGAGAGGGGAGAGAGGAGGGAAGCAGGGGACAAAAAGGTGATGAGAACCACAGGGGTTGATGGGAACTAGATAGATACTCAGAACCCTGTGTGTGTGTGTGTGTGTGTGTGTGTGTGTGCGTGCCCCTGTTCTCTAATAAATGTTCAATAAATTTGCCTCGCTGTGTGTTTCATGTAATGGAGGGACTTTTAATTCAGAGGAATATCTGTGGTGAATAAAAGCAGTTTTTTGCATGAGTGCAGCAGCAGTTTGAGTTGAAGTATGCCTGTGTGTGTTTGTGTGTGTGTGTGTGTTGATACACTTGCATGCTTAAGTGTGTGCGCCTGAATGCTTACATGTGAAAGTGTGCATGTGTATATGTGAGTCTGTATTATGTTGTGTGCTCCGATGGGCATATGTAGTGTACGTGTGTGCATGCAGTGGGTAATTGCATATGCTGGCGTGTGTGTGTGTGTGTGTGTGTGTGTGTGTTGTACCGGAGGATTTAGTGAGTATGCCAGCTTGCAGCTGTTTGATTGTCAGTGAGTGAGAGTGAAGAGATGTGCAGATGTGAGTGGGTATCAAAGAGATTATGAAATGACCTGGAATTAAACACACTGCGGTAGATTTTAACAGGGTATCGTGGCATGTTAAGCCCTCTGTTTGACCGACAGATGGATGGATGGAAGGAAGGAAGGACGGACAGACCGACGGATGGAAGGACGGATGGATGGACAGACAGATGGATGGATGAATGGATGGATGGATGGATGGATGAAAGGATGGATGGATGGAAGGATGGATGGGTGAACGGAGAGATGATGGATGGACGGAAAGACGGATGGACAAATGGATGGATGGACGGACGAGTAGATGGATGGAATGACAGATGGATGGATGGATGGATAGTTGGATGGCCAAATGGATGAATGGGTGGACGGATGGACGGACGGACAGACAGATGCATGACAGATGATGAAAGGATAGATGGATGGATGGATGGATGGATGGATGGATGGACGGATGGACAGACAGATGGGTAGATGGATGGAATGATGGATGGACAGATGGATAGTTGGATGGATGGATGGATGGGTGGACGGATGGACGGACGAACAGACAGATGAATGACAGATGATGAAAGGATATATGGATGGATGGATGGACAGATGGATGGACTGACAGATGGATGATGAAATGATGGATGGATGGAGGGACAGATGGATGGATGGGTGGATGGATGGGTAGATAGATGGATGATGGACGGGTGGATGGATGAATAGACAGACAGATGGAAGGTTGGATGGATGACAGATGATGAAAGGATGGGTGGATGACTGAATGGATGGATTGATGGATGGATGGATAGATGAATGGATGGATGGACGGACGGACGGACAGGACTGGTGTAGCTAAACCAGCTAATCCAGTTGAACCACAGAAGAACTACCAGATGAACGATGACCGGGTCAAAAAAAAAGAACCTACTCAAAATTCTTTTAATGCCATTTCATTTACACCAAATTCCAACTGGACTTGTATTTGTTTGTGTGTTTGTACATTTGTAGAAGATGCCCCCCAGTAACAGTGTGACTCCCAAGCAGGTTTCACCTCGACTCAATAGCTGCCTCTGATTAACATCTGAGTAGAACAGGAGCCAGCCAACACTAAACTCTTTTGGCGATTTAGTGTAATTGTGGCTTCTGCTAAAGTCTCACTTCTCCTAATTAGAATAATAAATCATGCCGCCTCGTTGTTTTCAAAGGGCCCTCCATCGTCTCGCCGAAGCAGGTGGGATTGTGGGATGGTGTGAAAAAAAACAAAGGGTCTGATTGCTCTGCTGAAGCTACAGGCAGTTAAAAGCAGTATGGCTCTGTTTTCGGGAGGATTCATATTCACTAAACCAAAGGCGTATCAATTCACAGACCTGAGCGGGGGAAAAGCTAACTTGACAAATTTTGATTCATACTCAGACCCATGCTTGACTTCACTTGACATAAATCACTCAGCTCATTGGAAAAATGGGGAAAAGAGACGGGGGCTTGTTGGAATGACATGAAAGGCTGACAGGAGATTATATGGTGATACCTTTCCAAGATGGCTGCTGTGTCTTTCAGCTGCTTTCTCCTCACGTAAACCAGGCCGCAATATTTTATCGCAGGTGACCTTGCTGAGCAGGTGACACCATCTCTCTCCCTGTTCTTTCTCAATTTACTGAGCTTGACTAAGATAAAGTACACATTCTTTTTTTTTAGCAATTCTCTTTTATAGCCTCAATGAAACAGAAAATACCTACAATTCATACATAAACCAATATATGTGACGGAACATATGAGCAGGAAGAATTATTAAAGACAGTGGAGGAAAAGTTTGCACAAAATGTGACTGTATAGACACATTATTACCCCCCCGAAAGAGAGGCAGGGGGTCTTGTTTTTGGTTCTTTGTTTGTTAACACTTTTAGTTGAATTCGTACCAGATTCGGTTTATATATTGCCAGTGACCCAGAATAAATGTGATTACATTTTGGGAAAAGTAGGTCAAAGTTTAAATTTTTTATGAATTTTTCCAATCTTTTTTTTTTCCCCCAATTAATTATAACGGGCAAAGTTTCAAACGTCTGTAGCAGCAAAACTATTGATTTAATTCCTACCAAATTAGGTTTATTGATTGCCAGTGACCCAGAATAGATGTCATTACATTTTGGGAAAAGTAAGTCAAAGTTGACATTTTTTATGGTTTTTTAAAAATCTTTTTCCCCATTTACTTATAATGAGTAAAAATTGGGCATATTTTTTTGTTTTTAAATTCACATAAATAGAGGCAATTGATATGCTGACATCAGTACACACACAGACATGATGACATCAGCTGGATCGATGCCAAAATAAGCTACAATACATGCGAAGGGTGGGGTTTGTTGTGTCTGGAACCACTTGTTTCCATTTGTTTGTAATGTGTGATATTGTTCAATTCACTCAAAATTATGAGAACACTTGACATATTTATAGGTTTCATATGGTTTGTTCCTGGAATTGACCATTAAAATACCCATAAAATAAATGAATTATCCACAAAGTCACCATTATGTTCTATAAACCATAGAATAAGACCTCCATAAGGAGATTTCGGTAATTTTCCTACAAAATACAAACCAGGCCTATAGTTCACTGTCAGTGTCACCCAATCATGTTTCTTCACAGAAGAAGCTAAATTACATGTGTATTCATTGTCGTGTGCGATCATAGTTAAATTGATGGTGATACAGGAATCTTAGGACCCAGCTGTGTGATTCTGTTAAATGATCAAGGCCAATTATAGTCATTAAGGAAATATTACAGTTAAAATTAGATGAAAACAGTAGGACTCACTTCATCTGATGGCAAACATCTGCATGTTTCATGAATATTATGAAAAAAAGTCAAAATGTTGATATTTTTGTCCATATGTTTTAATAATTGTGTCCACTGCTGTACTCTGGTTTCCTCTTTTGACAATCTTTTCTCAGAGTAAATGTCTCTAAACACCACTAAGAATATTTTTATCTTTCCTCTTCTATACAAGGTTCTGTAAATCAACTGGATGTGACAATCAGGAAGTACAGTCACATGATTAATTCAGTAGGATTGTAATGTTACTATGTGGAATCAAACACTGTTGGCTATGAATTTGGAATTGAATATTTATCCCAACACCCAAAGGGGTGATGTTTTTGGTTTGGTTAGTTTGTTAGTTTGTTTGTTAGCACTCTAGTAGCAAAACTACTGGTTGGATTCATACAAAATTTGGTTTATACATTACCTGTGACCCAGCATAGATCTCTTTACATTTTGGGAAAAATAGGTCAAAGTTTAAATTTTTAGGGATTTTTTTTTTTTTACATTTTTTATTTATTTATTTATTTATTTTTAATAATGGCCAAAATTTCAAATATCTATTAAAACATCAATTTTGTTTCAGTTTACGTCCAACTTGGCACATGTATAGAGGCAATTGATATACATCACTCTGAAATAAAGCTAAGGCGTATGTATTTTTTTTTTTCACATTTTGGGTAATTTTTGTCATTTAATACTATGGTACTCACTATAAAGGATAAGGAAATCAATCAAAGAAAAAATAAAACGTGTCATTTCTAATTAACTCATTCTGGAAAAAAAGTATTATATTTTTTTAATAAATTAATGCCATTGAGGAACTAATTCAACTATTTGTGGGTTAAAGGTTTGATTGTGATTGATTTGATTGTGTTTTATTGTTGATAAATAAAGTGTTACTGGGTTCAGTGTGTAATTATTGCAACTTTATGGGTATATACGGTGTATAGATGTAATTATACTGAAATGATACTATCAGTTTTATTTGTATTTATTTTATTTTTGTTTGGTTTGAGTTGAGACAGTTGAGTTGGATAAATATGAATGTAATGACTGATTTTCCATCATAACCATAACAGTTGACTTTGAACAACTGTGATATTGTTGATAATAAGTACAATAATTTTTTTTATTTTTTTACCAAAATGTGCAGCTATAATTGAAACCGAAAGAGGTAATTTTAGTTGAACAGATGGTCTCTAGGGTGTTATTAATTAGAAGATAAAGTACTAAATCAACAGCAATAATAATTGTGTGTTATACTCATGGATAAAAAGTGTCTTGTGTGATGATCCTGATGTAGATCCAATCAGAAACACATCCGTCTGACATTAATAGACCTGCTCTGGAAGTGTTTGTGTCCTGCATCATTCATGTGTTACCCGAGACCAAAAGGTTACATTACAGTAATCAAATATTCATTATGTTTTATTTCATTATTAAGTTACTGATCAGTCTTAAACTTAATATTCTTCAGTATCTCCCAGTATTTGCAAACAACATCTGAAGCTCTGCTCAATTTAATTTTTTTCCATAATCATCCAGTCAAAAGAAATTAAACACAGATATTATGTAAGACCGTGTATTAGTGACACACAATAAAATAAAAAAGCCTAAAGTCGTAAAATGTCGAGAATAAAGCCATAATATTATGAGAATAAAATCAAAGCTTAAAAAAACCCCAAAAACAACAACTCATAATTGAATGAAAATAACGTTGTACTTTTATGGAATTAAAGTCATAATATTTTGAAACTAAATTCACAATAGAGCGATCAAAAGTAATAATTCAGAAAACATAAACCTTAAGCCTTATTGACGACACAGTTTCCGGTTAAAGCGATAACCCTGCAGTCGGGTTCTTCTGAAGAAACAAACCCAAACACGTGCAAACTGATGTCAAAGTCCTTTGATAATGCTAACGTGTTGGTGGGCGGGGCTAATAGGCTCAGAATTTTACTGTGCGTAAACCATAAATGAAAATATAACCTGACAAAATGTTCCAAGTTGAACATTATACAACGAGTGGGTGCAATTTTAGTTTTTCCCACCTGTTTTTCAATCGCGACATTTTTGTAATATTATGTCTTTATTCTCGAAACATGGCGACAGAATCCTCATAACATTATGACCTCGTTGTCGTAAAATCATGACTCTTTTTGTGTTCGACTTTATTCCCATAATATAATAGGTTGAAAAAGTTTTAAATTCTCATAGTGACAAGTTTTTATTTTCAAATGGCAGTAAGAAGAACCTTATTTTTATTTAATTATTTATTTGACCGCGTCCTGTTCATCAGTTTGGCCTCTAATATAAGTGAATGCTGATAAAGACCCTTATTGGAGAACCTTAGTCTATAACATATTTTAAATAATAATTAAATATTTTGTTCAGTGGTCTTTTTGGGGGGTGTTGGTGGTAATAATACTCCTGCATTTAACTGTGCACATACAGAACAGATATTATTATGCAGCACTAACTTTATCTAATCCAAGGGAGTCTATGCATAGTTTTATCTGTCAAAGACCAGATAGTCATATAATTTATTCATATTCTGTTCTAATGTCTGTTTTTAATTGCGTGAACTTTCTCTCTGGTAACTTTCTTTTCAACAGTAATTAAAACTGCATGGTCTCCTGTATGTTCTCCTCTCATTTGTCAGTCACAGAGTCTCTACTTATTGACAATGTGCATCAGCATCCACAGATATACAGTTTGTCTCATCATAGCTGTAGAATACGTCTTTCTTGGAGATATTTTCTATTTTTATGACAGTTTCCAAATGAATTTGTCTTCACGTTTAACCTTTAAGTGATTCATTACCATTTATTATAATACTATCCTCTGTATTTTGCAGTTTTTCAGTGTATTTTCCAGTATTTAACTTACTAATCATACAGATGTTCCGTAAAATTGAGGGTTATTACATCAAAACAGAGAAAACTGAAGAAAAAGTGACTTTTGAATTAAAATCTATCATTAACTGAATATAAAACAATCAAAACTTTACCGATATTTACTAAATATCGAAAGAAGAGAAGTGCATAATATTGTTTTTTTTCATTAAATCACAAATCCGATGATTTGTTTATTTATTATCACCAGATGATATGAGAAGTCATTCCATAAACATGGTGATGAATGTAAATACGGTGTTTATTTACAGATAGCCTATATTTATTATTATTATTATTATATATTACCCCTCTATTCCATACTAAATTATAAAACTATTCAGGTTCCTGGTGTGTCCACACATATCATACCATGTTTCTGTTAAAACTCTATTGTTGTAACGTCCATTTTTTTATTCACAAACATGAATATTTGCGAAAAAAGTTCTTTCTATTGCAGTTTTGCATAACCAATTTCGCCCAAAACCAAACACCCCCCCCAAAAAAACACTTCTTGCCAGCGCAAAAACTTTTAATTGAAAAACAAGAGCTTTGGTGAAATTGTCATTTTTCCATTAGGTTAACATTCATGTGATAGTTATATTTGCAATATTTGAGCGTCAATGGAAAAGCGACTATTGTGTCCATCCACTGTCATTGATCCAACTCCATGGGTTTTACTGGTGAATCAATGCTGTAGAAGATGACAGTGTTTCCATGGTAACTGTGGAGCCCTAGGGCACTGTTAAGGGAGGGTAATATGACAAATTCATGGGGCCCAGTGTATGTGGGGGGCCCCATAGAGCAGTGGAGGGGGGCTAGTGGATACAGGTTGGAAGTTATGAAAATGTGGTGTTAAGATCTGCTGAAAGAGGGGGATAGTTTTGTTTTCATTATTTGCTTGCGTAAGTGACAGTGTTTATGTCGCACCCCCACCTACATACCCCCCACCCGATCATGCCATCATGTGGCCCATAACTGGTAGCGGCACCCACAACAGAGCCTCTGCACGGCCAAATGGGTCATATCTGATGACCATGAAAAGATGAAAAACTGCATTTTACACCAATTATTTACATGTAATAGTTAATAGCTAGAAACATTTTACAACAGTAGATGATTTTGTTTGATGGTGGATGTTTGGTTCTTTATGGGTTAAATAAGTAAGTAATTTACTCATTCTTAAATGTTAAAAGCAGTAGAACTTGTCCATGTTAACTATGAGGACTGTTGTGTCTGAAGGCCTGAATAATGCAGGGATCGTTGTGGTCTAGATTTTAAGTTTAAAGGCTGTTTTTAATCATTAGCAGTAAAAAACAAGTGTTCCTTAAAGGGCTCATATTTATCTAATTTATCTCTTATTTATCTAAACCCACTTTTATTAGTCTTTGGTTCATTTATTTGTGTATTTGGACCCTAATAATTCATACGGTTTGTATGTTTAATCCTCCAGGTGCAGCAAAACTATGTTTATATTCATTTTGGCAAAGATTTAGTGGATTTTTACAAGTTGTTTTAATTCCTTCTTAATTTGTTTCATTTATAACTAGTTACATCACAACATTTGCACATATAAGGTCAAAACTTTGGACAAATATTTCTCTGAGTTCGACATAATTGTTTATCAGCAGCAGTGGTTTTAGTAAAAACTGGAAATATGTCCAAACTTTGAGCTGATTATCGAAAATGTTCAGCTGTTGGTTGTATTAATGAACATAAGTGGTTGAAAGGAACAGAAAGTCAACAACCTGGAGGGGGCGGGGCCTGAAGAGGCTCATGTGCATTTAAAGGGCCAGCGCTCAAAACCACCTTTCTAGTGTCATTAATCAGAAATAGTGTTGAAGATGGACCTGTGGAGTTGAATTAATGAAGAATTCAGACCCAAACAGAACATTTACAGTTTATATAGAGCACAGGGAAATGTTTGAAAATGAATAATTCCATTTAAAAATGCAAAAATATCACTGCTTTAAGCATTAAGATGGGTTTACTTGAATCTTTACCTAAGATCACACGTAGATTCTTGTCCTTTTTATGAATGCTATATTCATAACACTGTATGCTTATTCAGGTTGAATCATGAAAGGCTGTTTTACTGATAAGAGAAATAAATCTTTACCTAAATGCATGTATTTGGTCTCATTTACAAACATATATGTTTTCTATAAACTCATGCACTAATCAAAGTTGTGATTCATCAAACATATATCACTTATACATATTCAATAAAATATCACAAAGTGGTGTGGAAATGGCAGCAAAAATGGTCGGGAACATTCAATTATGCACAATTTCACTCTTGTCATGATTTAAAGATAAGGCCTATTGTGAAGTGGGTCGAAATGGTTTGTCATTTATAAAAAATGGGGCTTTAGGAAAAAAAATGTCTAATCAGTAATATTTTTTGCATGCATATTCTGTATAACTATTGGCTTTTTGGGTAAGAAAACACATAGTATGTATTTCAGAATAATATTTTAGACCATATTTTCCCTCTTTTAAGCCATAAAGACCCAAACATCCACTGTCGACCAAATGCACCGGCTGATCTAAACTATTTATCCACTCATCCTATTAATATGTGTAAATAATTGGTGTAAAATGCAGTTTTTCATTTTCTTATGGTCATCAGATATGACCCATTTCGACGTACAGAGGCTCTGTAGTTACCATAGAAACACTGTCATCTTCTACAACATTGATTCACCAGTAAAACCCGTGGAGTTGGATCAATGACAGTGGATGGACACAGTAGTCGCTTTTCCATTGATGCTCAAATCTTGCAAATATAGCTATCACATGAATGTTAACCTAATGGAAAAATTGGGGGTGATCCAGAAGAAATCCTGGATTCTGGATCACTTAATACTGGGGTCAATGGGGTCAAAAATCTTGATTAATTATTGACCAAACCTAATGAAATTTTCAGGAAATGTTCGCTCTGAAACAAGAAACAGATGATTACATTTTGGAGATGATCTGGATCACTGTCTGGATCCAGGAATTTTTTAAAGGATTCTCTATTAGTTATCATTGG
>JAPSES010000105.1:5502931-5518573 GCA_029822895.1 Maxillicosta whitleyi | reverse complement strand
TAGCAGCATGTAATTCACATTTCTGTGGGTATGTTTCCAGTGTCAAGAATCTAATAAAATAGATTTAAAAAAACAAATGTGGGAGTAATATGGCGGGGTGTCAGTCACAATATGTGGGGGAACTGTGCTGCTTGGTGAAGGTTTGCGCTCTCTGAGTGCTTTTCTAGTTTTTGCTGTGTTTACTTCCATCCTGCTGATGATTTGAACAGAATTATGGGAGATTTCTCACACCCCTCCATTTGTAGTGTGGTCCTGAAAAATGTTTGTTTCAAGTGTCCGACAGGCCTACCCTTTAACCCATTCTTTTCCCACTCATTGAGAATTGGGACACCCAGACTCCTTAATGTAAATGGACAAAATGGAGGGGGAGGGGCCAAAGGGTGAATTAGGACTGGGCCCAAATCTGCTGTAATATACACGCTCAGTTGTCATTCTACCACTTTATATGTGATGATAAAGCGGAGCGGTTGGTGAGGAAAGTTTCAATTCTTGAAAAGAAAAAAAGGTTGGTAGCTAATCTTAGTTCCCACTGCATCTACCAAACCGGATCTTAATGGATTCTCCTGATATCAGAAAAGCATTATATGAGGTATTTCCCATTTTCACACTTCTTGTCATTTGTCAGCCTTTATCTGTGCTGTCCAGTTCAGGAAGGGGAAGGTAAATAAAGTAGCACTTTTGTCAATACACACAGCGGAGCACAAAGTGAAGCACACTACTATAGACGGACAGGAAGCTGAAACAGATCATGATCTTCTGCAGGTAAAATCCGATGGAGAAAAATGGCACTTATTGTTTTATTTGGGGAAAATAAACGAGTCATAACTGATACTTCACTTAAGACAGAAGTTATAGTAAATGAGTATAAAGCCTCCGCTGGAACTGACATCATGGTGCTGTAAAATGTTTTTCCAGATCCAGACTTAGCGGCTGGATTACTGTGCAAGCACTTAAAAAATTAATGAAAATACAAACTGGAGTGACGCACACAAGTTTCGTCTATTGGTAATAAAAATATATGTACTTGGCAGATTAGATGAAAAAAAAAAAAAGCATTGGATGATTGAACATACTCTGCAGCACTGCCATTTAATAGTGTTAAGCCTGTTTTTTCTCTCTCTCTCTTACACACACACACACACACACACATACACACACACACAAGGCAGTAACTTTAAAGTTAGCCAGCAGCCACAAATTTAATTAACACATTATATTAGAAACATCAGAGGCGCCGATGCTAAAAGCAGCTCTGATTATTTACTGAGATTGAGTATTTATGATGCACACAGGGACGTGGGTATCCAGTTTTCCACGTACAGTAAACACCACATCCCAAATATGATCAAAACCAGGGATACTAGTGTCATCAACCATAGCACCACCTACTGGTGATAGGAGGTCAGTCTTGTGCAACAACTGACAAACATCATCCAACTGATTAAAGATTTAATTCATAACAAGTTATGGTATGATGCAACATGTGTCGAATGAATTAATGATGTATAATAAGTATGGATGTAATGATATTCGATACTGTATTGGGTCCAATACTGAGTGTGAGTACCCGTACTTGTAATAATAATAATAATAATAAACTTTATTTGTATAGCACCTTTCATACAAAAACTGTAGCAAGGGTGAAATAAGAAATACATAAGAAATACATTAAGATTTGATTGCACGGAATTATAAAATTACAAATTACTCATAAAAGTACCCCGATACAACCGATACTACTTACGGTTGCGTGACATTCACAGTTAAGTGCATTAAGTACACGGTGGAGGAGTAATGTCAGTAGTGTGGAGATTTAACTACCGTATTCACCGGATTATAAGTCGCTCTGGAGTATCACCAGAGTCGCACCAGCTATAAAATACATAATAGAGAAGGAAAAGACATATATAAGTCGCATTTTTGGGGGACATTTATTTGATAAAATCCAACACCAAGAACAGACATGTCGTTTTGAAAGTAAATTCTAGATAAAAATAGAATAGAGAACAACAGGCTGAATAAGTGTACGGTATGCTAACGTTACACGATGCATAAACAACCATCTGAGAACGTGTCTGGTATGTTAACGGAACATATTCAGAGTTATTCAGATAACTATAGCATAAAGAACATGCTAACACGTTTACCAAACCATCAGCGTCACTCCAAATCACTAAATCCAATCAAATCTTCATCCTCGGTGTCACTTTTAATCAACTCCGACGAAGAGGCGTGGCTTCCTCTTCTACTTCTCTTATGTCAGTTACCGCCAATGTTGAAATTATCATGATTCTTTAAAAATCAATCCCATTTTTTCCATGCCCAAGAGGAATAAAAACAATAAGAATAAAAAAAAGGTTATCATAATTCATGCATGAAAGGGTTAATTTCTAGCATAAACAATATTGTTAATTTTACTCGAGCTCACACCTTAACAGACAGTGATAGTGTGTATGCATGATAAGAAATCATGCCACTGGTGCTGGTCAAGCAGATGCATCACCCCGGTTGCCCATACATACGCCTACGTACACCTATATACATCCACAGCAGGCTGGTTGCATCACACGTTGGACTCTAAATCCATGGGGACTGGGGTGGTGGCGTGAGCAGATGGACTGCACCTTGTAGAAAGTGTGGGTGTTAAAGTCTGTTTGTCCCTCAATGTGTGCTTGTGAATACTCCTATTGGGGCCAGCGTGTGTGTTGGCATGTGTGTGTTCATGTAGGTGATACTGCAGGATCTTGGCTTTTGCCCTGGAGTACAGTCCTAGTGTGTCAGTGTGTGTGTGTGTGTGTGTGTGTGTGTGTGTGTGCGTGTGTGTGTGTGTTGTGGGCTGGTGAGTGGGCGTACATTGTGAAAGCACTGCTGTGCCTCCTCCTCCTGGGGACCAGATGGTGGTGGAGACAGTCGCTCCACCCAACTGTCACTCAGGGGACAGAGAAAGAGCGAGAGCCGAGGACGGACTGAAGCTGCACATATAGGATATTTAAATCACAGCTAAACGAAACGCTTAGGCTGAAACGGGGGGAACATTAGAATGTATGTAGAATATTATGCATATTTGGAGATTTATTAAATTAACTGGTTTGGGGGTTACCTCCATATTAACCCTTTCATGCACACGGGTCACTACAGTGGACAGATGTTTAAAGGGGTTTTCTTGTATATTTATGGATTGTATTGTTTTAGCTCCATATCAGCCAACATAGTGGAGGTTTATTCATCATCCTAAACACTGTTATTCATACCATTATTGTAACTTTGCTGTTCTAGATAAACCTGATCTGCAGTTATATGCTCGAGTGTAAAAAAAGCAACAATTATTTTTTTTTGTAATTTTTGCACATTCTTTCCATGCTATGATAAATGATCAATGGTCTGCACTTAGAGTATATAGAGCTTTTCTACACTTTGGTACTGCTTTACACACATATACCAGTAGGCAGGTACTACTATACTATGCAAGACCAGACCCTACTGGGAGCAATTTAGGGTTCAGTGTCTTGCTCAAGGACACTTCGACATGTGGACAGTCAGAGCCAGGGTTTGAACTACCAACCCTTTGGTCATTGGACAACCTGCTCTACCAACTGAGGTGTGAGAATGTGAGAACACATCAGATAAACAGCATGAAAGATATTTTTATTACATAGTTTTCACATCGTATATCAATAAATACATGTATCTTTGCTTGTAATATAAAAACATATTTTGTAACTGTAAATAGGTTGTTTAAAAATCAATCACATAATTTTTTTTCCAATGCCCAAAGAGGAATAAATACACTCCGGGAAAAAAATCTTGATTAAGGTTCTTGTGATTCATGCATGAAAGGGTTAAAGAGGAAAGCATTAGTCATTAGAGAATGAATTGGGCACAGATTGTGACCAAGTTAACACGTTTATTCAGTCGCTGAATACATGTACTCAGAAAATGAAAGTGTCATTCAATATGGGGTGTATCCACCGCTGGGTTCCAAACAAACAGTGCAGTGACAACACATGGAGCTAAGGCTCATGATCCTGTCCTGAGGGATCCGATCACACAGACGACTGATTGTACTGCGATAACAGCACAGACGGCGAGTGACTTCACCACGGCTCAGACCTGCCTGTAACATGCCAATGACACGTTTTCTCTGAAGTTATTGTAAATCGTGGCATTTTGAGCCGACAAAAACATTTGGGCATTTTCTTTCTCAAATCTAAAACAACCTATGAACCATGAACCCTTTCAATATATTTACATAATTCACATGTTCAGAAGCTCAGCGACTGGGTAGTTTAGTGGTTTACGACACTGACAATGGTGCCGTTCGATCCTCAGGTGGCCCCTTGGGTAAGGCCCTTTATGCTATACATCCCTATACCTGCAGCCTCAAGGGGGCAGTGTCTCATTGTGCCGGTCCTAAGCCCGGATAAATACAGAGGGTTGTGTCAGGAAGGGCATCCGACGTAAAAACCTGTGACAAATCACCCCTGAAGGGAAACGCAGAAAGAAAACGTACTTACTATATCGACTGTTGACCACACGTACAAGAGTGACTCTGTACAAGAGATTCGACTCAATGGCTGACATTAAAGGATTCATCCAAATGTCAACATTGTGGACATGGGGAATTAAATAAATACGTAAAATAGGCACCTGAGTAAACCATTTTCTGGAAATTACACATTTGGACCGCATGTTTTTAATGGTGCCAAGTTTACAAACAGTTAGGTAATGAAAGCATGATTGTACACTAACAAACAAATGAAAACATTATTAATCTTATATTCCATTCCATAATATAACCTAAACATTGCCAACAAATCCTGAAAATGTAATCAAAATCTGTCCATAACTTTTCGCGTTATGTTGCACACAGACAGACGGACGGACAAACGCCGGCAAAAACATAACCTCCGCGGCGGGTTTAGCCAAATATGAGCCCTTTACGTACAATTAGCATTACCATCAGAGACGCAATATTCCAATGTTGACAAACAACCACCCATCCATTAAAATTCAACACAAATGTCTTACAAATCTTACATATCGAGTCCTGAGTTAATTCTGTAATTTTCACAATTAATAGACACACGTTTAATAGATGTTGTAGTTGCTTTAAGTACCTAAAACGACACAGGCAAATGTTATGTTCTTATGCGCCGACTGAAATTAAATAAATGTTTTAAATATTAGGTAATTGGTGTCATTTCAGTTAAAAAAAAAAAAAAGAAAACAATATCCGCTCCATTAATCTTGTTACGCTCTTACCCAAACTAACTGCAGTATGGAAAGGTTACAGTCGCTTGAATTTCCTTTGGTGTACGCTTAATTCCGCCAATATTCCCAGAATCCCTTAGGTCCAAAATTACAACCAGTCTACAGTGGATTAAGGCTCAGTTCCTATATAAAGGTCATACATGCCTATTAATGAGTATGTTAGTTCCTGTCTTGTTCTCCTGGGCTTGCTAATTGAGCTAGCGTCTTTTCCCTACATCCCTTGGATCTCCGTGCTGACACAGACAGAGAGACGGCTGACATGAGGGTGTCTTTTTTTTTTTTTCCCTCTATGATGAGTACTGCTGCTAACTGTGATGGCGTAGCTAAATGAGGCCTGTGATGGACGCCATGCCAGACTGTGGCGTCCAAGTGCTTCTCCTCTTACCGCCTGGTGCGCACGGCAATGGCCAATCAACTGCTCACACAAAGGGGGAATTAGCATATTTCCTGGCACAAAATCGCTCCCTTAATTGCAGCTGCATTGAGACCGTATTCTCCACACCTCTTTTCCAGTTTCTCTCTCTGAATTTTTTCCCCCATCTCCATCACCAGCCTCTCCAAGTGGTGTTTTTTCTCTCTCTCCTGTTATTCTTTCACATTTCGCTTCATTCTTCCTCCAATCATTCCGTCTTCATCAGACAGCTATTGTGTGAGCTCAGGGGGAGAAAGTGGATAGAAAAAGATGGGGGGCTGGTATGTGTTTGGCATGCTCTACTATAGGAACAAGGATGTCAGTCTCAAATGATGCTCTCATAATCAGCACATTGGAACTGGGCTGCTGCGCTGAATGACAATATCAGCCCGCTGCTATGTACATTTTCAGTGCTCTCCCTTTAGGCCTGTCAATCTAGGGTTTTTTTTTTTTCTTACTGTTTTTAAATCTCTCTGCTTATGCTTCCCTTCCGTCGTAACATTTCCCATCCGTTGCTTGTTTTACTCTTTATTTCCTCGCTTTAGCTCTGGTTGTGGCAGAAATCTGCTCGTTTCTTGCTTCCCATCCTGTGTTACATCTAAATCTTTTGTTCGTCTTTACTTTTCATTAATGTTCACCCCTCGCCACATTTTAACAGTTTCCTCTTTTACCTTTTTATCTCAACCTTTCTTTCTTTCTTGTGTTAATTACAGCCTGCAAAGAGTATGTTGGGACTTGTACGGTCTCTTTAATGCAGGTTTTGTTTTCCTGACTGGCCCGGTCTGCTAATAGTATACCTGCATGTACTCTAAACACTGTTTGAACACTGTTTGTCTGCACTTCTATAGATCTTTAATGACATCCTGCAACTTGGATGGGAAAATACAAATCTTGGTTGTGATTACATTCGCAGTCAACCCTTCATTCACAATGTTACTGCTTGTGCTGACTATCATTACCAAGTATGATCCCAGACCTCTTCATGTGAGCCTCTTGTCATGCTATGGGGCTCATACATCTGCCGCCTAACTCTATTATCATCGCTAGTCTCACACACCCATCTCCGCTAACACTGTCAAGGCTTTATCTCTTCCTGCTACACACTGTCACAGTTGTGGCGTGTCTGTCTACCTCTGTTGTTGCTTGTAGTTTGTCTTCCAGCATTGCTGTTGTGGTAACGGTGTTTATTCTGCCAGTCAAAGACGAAGCAGAGACAGCATCAGTCATCCCTGTGTTGTGGAGAGACGGCTGTGGGGAGAGCGCAAGAGAAGGGGGGAAAAAATGAGAGGCAGCAGTCACATTGCAGACTGTAAAAAGTCCCCTGTGGTTTATTCAGTTGTGGTTCCGGGAGATAAGCTGAGGTCTTGACTGCTGTTGTGCAAAATTTCCATATAGTTGGAATAGCCACATGTTGAACTGAGAAGTGGTTTCTGGTCCTGTGGGAACAGCATGGAAGATTTGCCTAACCTGCAGCCTCTTCATTTACCAGTTCACTGTGGTGCTGTCCTCTCTCACAATTACCCCCTTAGAATATTAAAAACAGATCCCCCAATGAAATGCAGGTACACAGAAAATCTCTTTAACCTAATGGAAGGGTCTGGAGTACATGTACACAGAAAACAAAATTATGGGTAATTATTTTTTACTTTAGAGACAGTTGAATCTTTAAGCCTTATATCAAGAAGAACCATGTGGATATACTCAAAACAACTAAAAAAAAAAAAAAAAAAAGCAAGAAAACAAAAACTTGAAGCTGCGTATGAATTTTATCACAATTTTTTCTTAAAATTTGTAAAACCTCAATGATAGCCTCCATAATACTAATCTGTTAGTCTTTCCATGCCAACACACCTGAATCACTTCCCTCATGGTGAACACTTCAAAGTGTACTCCATCACAAACCAACTGTTTGTTTACATACCAAACCAAAGCCAAAGCATCACTCAGGCCTTTTCAGAAATCCATGCAGCCGCAGCAGCAAGAAACAATGACGTTGTTTCTGTGTTTGTTGCTGCTGCGGCTGTACTGTGGCTGCATGAAATTCCCATTCCCACAATGTACTTCAATTGACATATTGGTTTGGTATATGTAAACAAACAGATTGTGATGGAGTCAACTTCGAAGTTACTCACCATGAGGGAAGTGATTTAGGTGTTTTAGCACAAAAAGACTAATAAATTGGGTTTTACACATTTGAAGAAAATGGAGCCTCTGAACATCCAAATGGATCCATCCAAATGAAAAGAAGGAAAAGATGATAAACTGCTAAAATTTTACATCAGTTATTTACCTGTTTTGATAAGATTAGTAGATCAACAGGTATTAAACAGTTTAGATCAGTAAATGCATTTTGTCACCAGTGGCTGTTTAGCTTTTTATAGGTTCAGGGAAAACTTATATTATATAATTGACTGCATTTTGGAAACTGGGTATGGAGTACCAATTCCAACTTCTTCCAAAAAAATACCTGCACTACCTTCACCATCAACTGGTTATTCACAACCAACATAGACTATTGGGCACCCCTGGTGTAAAGGGAAATGTAGACTACCATCACTGCAAAATATAACACACAGATCATGGTAGGATTAAAAAAAAAAAAAAAAAAAATGCCACGTTAAAATTCTATTGTCTGCCACCCTTTTTCATGGAATCATTGTATGTGGAACTGTGGTACAACACAAAGTTGTACTGAGGGATCTGCAGGGATGTGAAGAACTATAGTCATGGATTTGCTAGAGTAGTTCTGTCTTCACCTGCAGCTGAGAAAGGAACTCCACACTTTCTCATGAACAGGAGGTGAAAATCACTATAAAGAACACTGTATGCACATTGGCCAAACCACATTTTTTAGAAGTATGAAGTCCTTCTTAAGTAGAATAAGATGTTTGTGTTGGAACTCATCAGACTCAGGAATGGGATGGCTGTCATACATGCACACATGCTGATATCAGAGGAAATTGCAGTGATCTCTTACTTTTTTCTAGAGTTGTATATGAGGCAGTGAAAATAGAGGTACTTCACAGATTCCTCCTCGTCTCACAACCCTACCTGACACATCCACCATATACAAAATACACAGAAATTTTCACAAAAATGTGTGTATATATATGTAAGGATACTATACTGATCAAGAGAAAGCTGAGCTTAAAGGGCAAATTCTCAATATACAGGTCTGTCTGCGTTTGTAAGTCACCTATGGAGGGCAATGTGTGGGTAATGACCAAAAGATCACGGATGCAAACGGCACAAATGAGTTTTCTCAGTGGGATGTCTAGGTTTGTGTCTCCTTTAGAGATACACCTTAAGTTCTCAGCTGGATGCATGACATTTCTCATACTGTCACAACCTCCTACATTGCGCTCAAACCCCATACTCGCTGTAATTAAGTCTTTATCTGTCATTCTACAAATCCATCACAGCAAAAATATTGGTTAAAAAAAAATTATGCTTGGCAATGTTTTAAGAATTATCAAACTATGACATCTGACCGTTAAAATAAAGGCATCCAGATTGGACCAGTTTCAGTTACATTATTGTTGTTATGTCTCTGGGGTGTTAAGCTCACACAGGATTCACACATTTAAATTAATGTGAATATCACTGTCATTGGATCACTATTGGAGGACTTTACGGGATCCTCAGAGGGCTATGAATAGGACATGTAAATGATATGTTAATGCTTGCGTGCATTGGCATCCAGTCCTGTTTTCCACCAGATTTAGTTTGTCATCGTGAACATCTTATTATGTGGATTTAGACACAGAGAGCTTGATTTTTTTGATATTTTATCTTATTTTAGTTTTGTGGGCATTAATATTTAAGAACTGACCAGATGAATTTACATTTCCTTCCCTTTCATCATAACATTTCACTTGCACACAACCTCAAATGACAAGATGCATCAAAAACATCATGGTATTAATACTACTACCTGATCTATACCAGAAACCTCATTTTTTCTTCGCTAGAACCGGCAACAACTTCCTGCCTATCACATTTCTATGTTATTTAAGGCAGTTTAACCTTCTATGGCATAAAATTAAATTTTGGAGGATCAAAATATTTCACCCTAGTTTTTGGTAGCTTTGGAGTCGCTGATGATACATCAATCATGAAATGTGCACCCCCCCCCCCCTCAGATTTTGGTTTGTTGCTTCAGGGCAACAATATGCAATAAGAGGACTAAAACACCAAGGTTTTCTATATTATATATTAATGGACTTTAAATCAATATAAAGTGAATGGAAATATATTTCGTGTCAGTTACAAAACAGCAAATTAAGTTGTTTGTTATTTATATAGAGTAAACATTAAAATCTTATATTTTACCTTTACATTTAAAAATAAAAATAAGCTAATAGTGACTAAAGACAGCTGGTCAGACTACAAATGAATTTCATGTAAATTTCTAGTGTAATCACAGGGTTTTTAAGAAAATATTCAGGCTGTAACTTCAGTTCATTGGATTAATTAATCATACTTGTATTTATATTGATTTTATTAGAGCACAATATATATCTTCATTGAGATTACAAATCTCTTTTCCAAGAGGTCAGTAAAAGCAGCATAACACACAGTTTTTGACAAGACAAGATGCAATCAACACATAATACAAAAAACTTACAATTGATAATAACAAAACAATCCTTTGTGCAAGTTTAAAAACAGTTACATTGACCAAACTCATCGATTTCATGTGTCTTTAAAATAACTGTAACCCTTTACCCAACACTGTTCTAGCTCTAGGAACCGTCGTCAGTATGTTATTCTGCAAACACAGGACATACTGTTGTTGCTTTTTCTATAAATAATCTTGTTAAAACTATATTTGACCCTTTCTGCTTTCTAGGAAATCTACCCTGTATATATTTTTTGCACTAGTTTAAAGAGTCACATCATTTTCACACTGCCCTGCATATGCTCTATCCACTGTATGACTTTACACTTGTTAAATCGTGACATAATTTACCATTTCTTGGTGCACTTATGTTCATATTCTATCCAATCTGTTGAACTACTTAATCCCAGCATTCATAATATACATCCAGTTGCCATTCTGCCTCTTTACATGTGATGAAGCATGAAGGATGGTAAATAAAGTTACAATTGCTAAACAAATGAGGAAAAACTGAAGTGTGGCTCTAGCTTGATGATAGTATTGTGGCTGTTGAATGTTAGTTTCCATTGCATCGGGTAAACTGGATCTTTAAGGATTATTTGAATCACAATATGGCTTTTATGAAGTGTTTTGTCAGCCCTTTATCTGGGCTCTCCAGTTCAGGGGAAGGTAAATAAAGTAATGATTTCTGTCAACACGGCTCTATTTAGGGGACGGACACAGCCGAGCAGAATGTGAAGTGATGCACTGTTGTAAAGGACCAGGAGCCTAAAACGGCTGCTGGGTCAGTCTGTAATAATAATAATAATAATAATAATAATAATAATAATAAATTATATTTCTGTAGCATTTACATTATTGATCAATTATTCACTCTCTCACATTCATACTAATTCCACTAATCAATTAATTTTAGTTATATCTAAAATATATCTATATATCTAAAAATAAAAATAAAAATACAGACACAACTCTAATGCTATGATAGTGTATTTATGGGGTGTATTTATGACAATGATCTGGTGTACACAATGTTATTAAAACTGATGGTAGGGAAATATGTTTCTATAAATACCCTGCTATGTGTTTACAGTACATAGTTTAAAGAAAGAAGGTACAGCAGCACACAAGAACACTAACTCTGCTGTTGTTGGCTTTTTGGACTTGAATTTGTTTTCCTCTACCATGACATCACACTTTTGGATAGAGTTGAACTAAATAAAAAATAAATAAATAAATCAGTACCATATAGTAGAAAAAAGCCATATCTACTTCACTACTTGTAAATCCAAATAATTACAACATATTTTATTTAGAAGCAACAGGAAGTAGCATTCCTTACTGGAATTTATACAGCTTTTTTGCAGCCTTTATAGTCATAGCTCTTCTTATTTGACACCATTTGCAACGTACATGCAGTCGGACTTAAATGATCTGACAAAATGGACATAAAAATCTGTGAGTCGTGAGTTATTTAAGGGATTCGGGTAAATAAAAAAAAAATAAAAAAAACTCCATGTAGGTATCCACACAACCATCAAATGAAATATCTGTATTACTGTAAAAACACAGTATTCAAAGTCTCTCTGGCGGGACATTTTCAAGACAATTTAACAGATTTGTGTTGCTAAACGACCTACATTTTTACTTTCAGATTCATTTCTACTTATAAGGACCTACTCTATATTGAACTAAATGTCGGAATGGCAATCACTTTGCTCTCTGACGGGACATTACTGTGTTTTGACCCATTAGCAAAATAAAGGGCCGCATCAAATCTCAGCAAACACCTGAAAACACATGTGTAGGCCAATCAGATTAAAGCAGAGAAACAATATTTGTATCTGAATCCTTGGTAAATATGTTTATTTCAGCCCCAACTATCTAACACAAGTCTAAGGAAGCCAGTACTTATATAGTCTACAGCCACTTTTGTGTCTGAAATGTACTTTTTAATACTCCATTACAAAGGCTTGTATTGTAAATAATGATAATAGGTTAATAGACAAAGCAGTGGTGAGGAAACAGCAGGTTCTGAATTCTTTCCATATAACAAAACAGTGAACCTAAGTAAGATTAAGACGGGTCATATTCACCTGCAGTTATAACCACAGATTTGAGACCTGAGATAAATATTTGCGAACATGTCTGGTTAGTGCTTTGAATCATATTTCTCTTCCATTATAATGTTGTCACTTTTCGAATCTTTAATCACAAAGTGTACCTTCGATCACTTTCCGACTCACAGAATTAAAGCAATTATCTAAAACTAACCTGTCATAAATTGATTTTATTATTAGCGTGTCAAGTCCTTTCTGATTACAGTGCAGTCCATTAGAATGCAGAATTGAATCACTTTCATCATGTCATGTAAAAAAGGATAATTTGTATCCGTTTGCCCTGCCTTGTATCTACTGACAGTTTAATAGCGTAATACAGCAGTTTAGGAAATGCAGATATAATGTAAAAGTAATTGTAAAACAGCCTGAGGACATATATATGAGACTATGCAGAAACCATGTCTGTGCTCATTATAATGTAAAGATGGTTTTGAGATCTGCAAAACCGGTTGTGTATCTCTTCTACATACATGTTTGTGACGAACTGATGATGAGCTAATTGAATTTGTAGTTAAACGTGTTCATGAATGTAGCTGATAAATCTTAATCAGCGTGAGTCTCTGGTATTAGTAGTATTTGAACTGGACAGCTCGAACAAATAGTCTCTTTATTAATAAGGCTTTACAGGGTTTCTGGTCGGACGCTAAAGGCTCATTAGAAAACACTAACTAGTCCCTAGTAGCAGGGACACATGGCTGCTGCTGCTGCTCTCTAATAAAGCGCAGACTAATGGGCTAATTACATTCAGACAAAGCTCATGAGTGCCGAGCTTATGGAGCTGATCTAAAGGGTCTGTATTTAAAATGCATGGTGTTAGAAAAAAAAAAAGTGTCAACCACTCTTGCTGTATAATGATGCCCACACATGTAGATCACATGGCACTGATTTGTTGCCAGTAGCTATTTTTGTGTCTAAGCTAGCAACGGTCTTACAACCAGCCTGTGCATTGATTAGTAATATAGAGTCCGTATTTCTGTGAGTTCTTGAATGTGTGTGATGTGTACACGTGACCCAGTATCTGGAAAAATGAGACTGATCTCATGAAATCACATTGCATGTCACATGAATTCTTATGGCATTTGACATGCTATACATACAAATTTTCATCCTTTCGCATGTTATTCAACACCATTTCATTGCATGTTAATTTATGCTAACATCTCAGATTCACATATCCCCAACTATAACCCCAGGGGTGCTGCTAAAAATTGTGTGCCCCATGAAAGCATAAATTTGTCTTTAAGGCATATTTTGCAAAACCTTTGTTTTTCATTTTATTATTATTATTATTGTGTTGGTTTATTATTGTAGCAATGTATTTGTTTAATGTTAAATAAGCAAGCAATCGTAAATTAAATGTGGATTTTGCCAAATTTATTTTGTTTGGCTTCGGTTTAACTTGGTGTTTAGTCTGTGTTTCTACACACTGTGCAAGACACTAAAATAAATTTAGTGTCTTCTCAATTTCTCACACTGGGGGGCGGGGGGCACACATAACATCATCATTATACTAGCATGAAACAAAACTCAAACTTAACATGCTGTACCCTGTATCCACTGGACCTCCTCCAGTGATCTATAGGTCCTCCACAAATGCTGGGGCCCATGAATTTGTCCTGCCCCCCCCCCCCCAAATCAGTGACTCAGCGTAACCCTAATGGTCATGTATAGCTCTCCATCATTTAGGTTCTCCATGTTTGACAATAGCGTTATGTGCTCTTACTCAAGCTTGCTGTTGCAATGTAGTTTTGAGAAAGTGTTGTAGTTCCTCTTCCAAATCAGAAGGTGGCAGTAGTGCTGGTATTGGCTGATTATAAAGATGAAGCTCCACTGGGCGGAGTTGTTTCCATGGTTTCAATATCTGCTGGCAGGGATTTCTTAGAACAACAATAGTGGCCAACAGAGCAGTGTCTTCATGAGCTCATAGATGTCAATGAATATGTCATTGTTCTTTAGTATTACAGCGTAAGCGTCGGAGAAAGGCAACGTAGGAGATGGGCCATGCAACCATTGAACAATAATAGGCTACACAACGGGGGAATACCAAACTCTAATAATTAGTGATTTTTTTTCTCCACATGGTTCAATTTTTGTTTCTTACGTCTCACATTCTCACATGATGTGCAACACTAGCTGCTGATCAGAGTTGGTAAATAAGTATGTACCCGTATACCCTATATTTGCACAGAAAAAGTCACAACAAAATGCTGCTGTTGGACTGCCTTTATCTTTGACTGGGGGACACGTTTTCAATGGTATTGTTTAAGCCACACAATGTTTATGTAATGTCACAATAAAGGTCACCACATTTATTTCCATCCAAGATTGCATTACTGTTGGACGAAGATCTTGCACTGGTGAGTCAGACCCCAGGGTAAAGTGTTCTCCGGCACAACACAAAGATTCTCAATGGATTTCAGGTCTGGACTCTGTGGTGGTCAGTCCATGTGTCAAAATGATGTCTCACGCTCCCTGAACCACTCTCACAGTTTGATGCTGATGAATCCAGTGGTCCATACATAACATCACTTACACTAGCGTGAAAACAAAACTGACTTCACATGCTTTCAGTGTCCGACTCCCAACTTCTATGCCTTTCTTATACAGTGGATGTTATATGAAATTTTCTCAACTCCTAGCCTGTATCCACTGGACCCCCTCCACTGCTCTATGGGACCCCCACAAATGTTGAAATCCACAAATTTGTCTTGTTTACCCCCTCTTATGAGCGCCCCAGACTAAGGCTATGTTCAGACAGCAGGTATTAATGCACAATTCAGATGTTTTTGGTGAAATTCAGATATTTTTTTGTGTGCTTGTTTGTATTGCACATGAAGTGACTTCTACCAGTTTTGAGTATGAACTGAATGCGACCCTGAAATGACCCACACGTACAAAAGAGGTCCTGACGTAATAGTATATGACCACGCACGCACACAGTGTGTTTACGGAAATACGTTTTTCCGGCCACTCCTCCTTACCAAGCATTAAAGGGATAGTTCAGGACTTTTGACATAAATCTGTATTCCATCCCTGTCATCAGTGTAGTACATCCACACTGACTTACCCCAACAGTGTCCTGTGAGCCCAGTTCTGGTCCGGTTTTGGTTGAAACGAAAGTAGTCCGGCAAGTTTGCGGGAAGGGGTCACTAAAATAAAACGTTTTTCTTCTAAAAACAGCATGTGGTCAAAAGAGTGATTTATTTGCATCACAAACC
>JAPSES010000105.1:5436334-5456545 GCA_029822895.1 Maxillicosta whitleyi | reverse complement strand
GGGGGTAGGAAATCATCAAATGAGAAATGCATTGACAGAGAGAGAGAGCGAGAATAAAAACCTCTAAAGATCTACACAGGAACTAAATTTAAGTCAGAAAAGAGGCTTTATTGTTTGATGTGTCCCATTATTTCCTCTATTTACTTGAACAGGCACTGAACTTAAAAAATAAATAAATGAAATGTAAAGAAATGCCGGTTGATGTGCTTTCATCGGACCCCGTTCACAAAATCTTATTGGGAAATTCCATGCGAGTGATTCAGAGTAATTTACAAACAGGATCAGAAACCTGGCATAATCAAGGGGACATGGAAAAGCTTCAACTTATTTCCAGCCACACAGTGAAAACAATAACCCCTCTGGCTAGGTTCTTAATTAAAAATCTGGCCTGAGAGAGCGTTTTGCTACGTGGTCTGGTAAGCTAACTTGCTTACAAGCTTATAAATTAAGGTGGATACCGTGTGGCTCCGGCTGTTAATATTCACATACTTCACTGTAGCAATGAGGAAGCAAGAAAGAGGTAGTTTATTTGTATGGTGTTACAGAAGTCTTAGCCTCTCCGGAGCTTATTAGAACTGACTCATGCCGTAATTGAAAACAGGTATTGCAGGTTTTGATGTAATATGTGCTGTGACTAACTGTTTATTTTCCTCTCTGATTCAGAAAACGTCTGCTTCCACAGTTATAGCGGTTGGTAGCAACCAACAGAAGGACATAATCGGTGCCGATTCAGAACAGCTCACCTCCCACTTTGATTAAACGTTTGAAGTGCTCCATTCTTTTTTTTTTTTTTTTTTTTTTAAGCATCTGAATGTCTGTTGAGCAGCTTTTGTAACTCATGAAAAGCTTTTTCTTTAAAATGAGAGGGTTATTTTTGAAGTGAAACACGCAAATTTGATGGGTATGGACATCGAAACGTTTCAAGAATTCCATGACGCAACTGAGTGAATGCATTTAACACCGCTTGCTCACTCAAATACACCCCCACATGTGGACAGAGTGGGTAAAAATGCATCAACGTGGCCGCAGATTTCACCCCCCAAGTAAAAGAAAGATCATCTGCGTCATTTAAAGGCGACTGGATGAGCATGAGGTTCCTGACAGTTCTATATGTGCTTTCTGTTAAACAGCATACACAGCCTTGGTCCAAAATAAAGTTATTCACCTGCATTTAAAATATATAGGGAATATTACAGCAGTGGTTAATATATTTCATGTCCAAAGTGAGTAGCTTTTCTTTTCTTTAATTTCTGTCAGTCTATAGATAACATAAAGACTAGACTGGATTTCAATAGTAAAAGGTCATGTGATCTGATGAGTCCAGACTGACTGTGTTCCAGAGTGATGGATGTATCAGAGTAAGAGAGACATGGATGAAGTGTTTACCCATCATGCCTAGTGCCTACAGTACAAACCTGTGGCAGTGTTACAATCTGGGGTTGATGCAGTTGGTCAGGTCCAGGTTCAGAAACATTATCTGTCCAATTAAAACCAGGACCAAGGTCAACAGTAACTGACTGTTTGACCTTTCCAAGGTCAGTCAAGGTCAAAGATCATGGCATCAAATGAAAGCCCATATGTGACTTCCTATCTACCACCAATAGTAAAGATATCGATATCTTCAGCTGTTTTTAGGTTATAGTACTTTAACATTATAAACCATTATAAACCTATAGGGATTTTTAAATATTAAAAATAATATTTCTGAATTCATTCAATAACTTGGCCTTTCCCCACAAGGAACATCTATGAATTTGTATTGATTCAGAAGAAGTTTATTGACATCAGAACATACATTATGTTGGGTTTGACATTACAAGGTCAGCCAAGGTCAAAGGTCAAGGCACCAAATGAAAGCCAATTTGTGACTTCCTATCCATTGCCAACAGTAATATCAATATCTTCAACTGTTTTCAAGTATAAATATTGACTGAAAAAAGTAAAACATTGAACCAACTTGAAAATTCTTCAGTAGGTCACACATAAAAAGTTGAGTGAACCAAACTAAATTTAAAAAATAATGAATGGATTTAATGTAATTCTTTTGGTTCACTAAACTAATATTTTTATGTGTGACCCAAGATTTGATTATTGAAGTTGATTCAATGTTTTACTTTTTTCAGTGTTCTGATATTTATTTGTGCAGTGCATAAAGACAGTTCCACCCCCTATGTCCAAATATGGTCACTCTTAAACATAGTGATGGTCAAACTGCAAACTAGTCACTTCGAAACAACAGTTTCACCTTCACTGACTAATTGATTCTATGATCTAAAGGCTCGATGTCCAGTACCGTAAGAAAGAAGCAGAGGGTTCCGTCTACTGTGTGTACTGTATGTACTCTTTGTATTTTGTGTACTGTGTGTATCATGTGTACTGTGTGTGTGTGTTCCAAAACGATGGCCTTCATGAATAGAAATCTGTTCCCTCTGCAGACACAAACAACTCATTTTAAGGGAACGAGAAGGAAACAATTCACATTTTCCAGATGATTTTACTCGGGATCTGCCCTTAAACACTTCGCTAGATACTAGACCCTTTTATGCAAACCATGTGATTCTGACCAGTTCATAAATATACAAAACCTACAAAACAGATGACCTACTTTTTGACAGGATGTAAAAACGTTTACAGTGATTGCGTGCAATATTTGAAAGCAAAAACTGACACTGCAGAATTGAACATATTGAACATTTACCTACAACAACGCTGAGGAAAATGGGTTTCTCCCTAATGACATTTTCATAATACCCTATTTACACTCATATCATGTTTAAAATTATTTCTCTTTACTTATTGCTTGTATGCTTTATCACATTTAAACAACATTTATTGCAGTAATAAGATCATTTTATTTTGTTTCTATTTCTTCCAGGACTAAAATTATTACCTTGCGCACAGGTTTGAAGCGACAATAATTAACAATAGTGATTTTATATGCAAATGTGCTGCCTTATTCACAAACAAAAATGACAATGTAATTGCACAATGTAACAAACAATGAGCAGCCAGTGTTTGATTGGCCAATTTACTTTCCCCGGGTATTATATTCCTGTGTGAGAGCCTGCTGTTTTGTTCAGCCATGCATCCATTATTCAGATTTCCTCCTTCCACATAACCGTCTGACCTCCTCCTATTCTTCCTCTTGGCTTGGACTCTGATCTGTAGTGTGAAGAGCCGTGACACCCTGGTGTTTGACAGGAAAAGAGACCCAGTGTGATGGGAATGAATGTCTTTGCCAACACACACTGTGGAGCGGGGCGCCTGTGGAGGTCTGTATGGACCCTCAGATGTGGAGAACAGAGAGGCAGACCCTCCAATAACAACGGTCCTCTGTATTCAGACACATCCACAGAGAGACACTCTGCCAGTGATGGCCACCTGCCCGATTTACACACACACAAACATGAATGCACCCACGACAAATACTGAACACTCTTGTAGACTTCCTCGGTTGCTTTGGAGGGCAGGGTCTTACAGGGGACACACACAAACAGCTCGAGTCCAGCCATGACATGATACATGAGGCCATTGTGAAGCCGACTACAGCTGAGGCCCTGTATTTATGTGATTGTGTGGCGCAGATGTACGCCCTAACAACCAGACAGAAAAGGACACAAATAAGGCCGACATTTTTGGCACTAAATTAAAAGCACTTTCCTCACACAAGGTCGAAATAGACGGCACACAATGTTGAAAAAATACTAAAAATGGAATTACCTCAGTTTTCGAAATTAGAAAATATTTTGGTTTTCTGTTTCAGGAATATACACCTTTATACCAACAGTCTATATAGTCTACTATCAAGTTTTTATTGTTTATTGTCTACTGTTTTCTGATGTTTCATTCATACAGACAATATCACCAAAAATGTTAACATACTAGGCTATACATTAATAAGGCCAACGTATTTGGTACTAAATTAAAAGCACTTTCTCAAACAAGGTCGAAATAGTCGGCACACAATGTTGAAAAAATACTAAAAATGGAATTACCTCAGTTTTAGAAATTACAAAATATTTTGGTTTTCTGTTTCAAGAACATACGCCTTTATACCACCAGTATTAACCTGCTCACTGTCTAGTTTTTATTGTTTATTGTCTGCTGTTTTCTGATGTTTCATTCATACAGACAATATCACCAAAAATGTAAACATACTATACATTAATGTACCTTTAATACGGGGGTGTCAAACTCATTTTAGTTCAGAGGCCACAGAAAGCTAATGTGATGTGAAGTGGGTTTGAATCAATAAAAATAATAAAGTAAAATTACATCATGACAATGTTTACATCTACAAAGTTTACTTAAAAGTCTGAATAACCTTAAATGTCTTAAAAGGGATGATATTTTGCTTTTTTTTTAAAAATGGAATTATGCATTTAAAAACATTTCCCTGTGGTCTCCATAAAATTTAAATGTTCTGTTTGGGTCTGAATTCTTCATTAATTCAACTCCACAGGTTCATCTTCAACACTATTTCTGAGTAATGACACCAAAAAGGTTGTTTCGAACGCTGGCCCTTTAAATGCAAATAAGCCGCTTCAAGCCCCGCCCCCTCCAGGTTTTTAACTGTGCTGTTCTGTCCTGTTCAAACAACTGAACATTTTAGGTAATCGGCTCGAAGTTCGGACATCTTTTCAGTTTTTACTACAACCAACTGCTGCTGATAAAAATTATGTTGTACTCTGAGAAATTTTTGTCAGAAGTGTTGACCTTATATGTGCAAATGTTGTGACATAATTAGTTATAAAATGTAACAAATTAAGCAGGAATTGAAACAGTTTGCAGAAATCCACTAGATTTTGCCATAATTAATCTAAATATAGCTTTGTGGCACCTGGAGGGTTAAAATTCAAACTATGAATTAGTTGGGTCCAAATACACAAATAAATGAAGCACAGACTAATAAAAGTGGGTTTATATAAATATATAAGCAACCAATTGAAATAACAGACATGTTATGACTGATTTTACACCTGCTGTTTATCCTTCATTACTGGCACCAATGTTCATCTGACGGCACCAAGTCTCACAGTTCATGAACATGCGCCGACTAAGACAAATGCAGTTTACTTCTGTGGAATCTCATGAGGAAATTTTATCTTGTGCTGCACGCTTTGGTGAATCACAGGTGGTTTCAGGTAGTTAGAGGGTTAAGTATGAGAGAGCATAAATCGCAGGCACTAGCCCCTTTTATACTGCGCTTTTGTTGTGGGAATATTTCACCTTTTAACAAAATGGTGGGATCATTTTGTTCTACCTTTATCGTGGCCTCTGGAGGTAATAACAGTGCCGTGATAAAGATGGGAACATGATTCCTGAATGTTACGTAAAAGAGACACCTCTTGTTCTGCAACCAAGGTGTGACATTTTGATGACTCTGACCCCCGGTGTGGGAGAGACAACGGGCGCATATGGAGGCACTGCCATGATCATGCAACTACGTGCCATTTTCACCTGAGGCATGAAGCTGGTAGCAGCGGGCCACAGAAGCCATGCCATTGCCTCCATATGCACCCGCTGTCTCTTCCCTGCTGGGGGGGGATTTAAAAAGGAGTGCTGGGTCACCTCCCCTTTGATTCCAGAATGCAGGTCCGCTGTGTAAAAGTCCAGCCTGTCTCATTTCTGTTATTCCTTTGGTTTCCCTGTGGGGAAAAAAGCGGGATCATCATCTTTTTTTTTTCCAGGATCTGTGTAAAAGTGGCTACTGTTAAGATTTCCTCAGACATGCCACAGTGGTGTTAACCAGCATGAGGTCAACTATGTTTATATTTAGTCTTTTGATTTTGAGAGGAGAAAACATCAAAATAAAGGTGAGTACTTTATAAGTGTGGTGGTTTGTTGCCTTGATTTCAGCTCCTGCAGATGTAAACCATATCATGTACAGAACGTGGGTTATTTCCTTTGCTTATGCCTGAGGTCTACTCATCTACAGCAGCATTTTAGCTTTGAAAGAGGTTGGTAACTCACATCAACTGACTAACTCGAACTTCGCATGAATATGTAAGCATGCACAAATGTCATATTGCATTAAACATAAACTTTAAAAGATGTATTTAAAGGCATTGGACTGAATTACTGTGCATGCCTGCCAATGAACCTGTACAATTCAGATGGTGCTTCGTGCCCCCAGACATAGACTTTCCAATAAAAACTGACTGAACAAACTGTAAAAACTAATTTGATTTAGAAGCTCAACTTTATCTCTTCCCCAACCAAAGCTTAAAAGAGAAGCCTGCTCATTTTAATCTGACGCCAAAGAGAAAAAGCAGCATTCTTTGATGAGAGATGATAAGAAGATTTCTGTAATCATCTTCTGCAACACCAAAGATCCATAAACACAGCCTGGAAGTCGACTAAAGAATTACGAATAAACTGCTTCCATTTCGCAGTTCTCATTACCTGCTGCACTTTTTACCTATTCACACGCTAATCACACATTTCTTTAGCGGGGAACTGCGGAGCTATGCACTGCGTCTCAATTTTCATTCACTGCCAAATGTCAAGTTGTTTGTATTTTTCAAAGCCCTGAAATCATCTGCTAATATGCCGCCTGCTCTTTATGGAAGTCTGGGGGTGCAAACACTATCGTTGATCACTGTCATTATAAGATAGGCGGCGGTGCAGGTGTGGGCAGGAATTATGAACCATATCTCGTTCTCATTGTGTCACCCTTTTTCCTGATGTGTGCAAGTTGTGTGTTATTGATTTTTTTTTTTTTTTTTTTGTGTTTCAGAATGCGTCGGGTCTGTTGCATTCGCCAAAAGCAGAACTGAAAAGATTGATAGGGGTTATCGTTTCAAAACATGTAATTCATCAGCACTTGACAAATCCATATCTGACATAAACACCATCACCGGCAGCTATACTTTTCTTGGATTTTTGTGTTTCACATTTGATGAAATCTATGATGTGATATGTGTGTGTGTGTATATCTATGTGTAGATGGCAGGGGAAGGGGGGGGGGGGGGATTGACAGTGCAGGATTGGGCAATATTTATCTACAAGAGAGCTGAGGAAAATAGGTTTGTCCCTGATGACATTTTCATCGATTGAAACATGTACTGCCCCCCCAACCCCCCACCCCCCTTCCCTTTCCACTGAAAATGACTAATCTTAGGACCTGTGGTGGCGGTTTTGTTCTTGGGAGGTCAAGGTGCCATGTCCACACAACATGTTAGACTAGATGAATTCGCTTTTTTCATCCCTACATGGATTTTTCAATCTTGCCCCCAAGTAAAGAGAGAAGAAAAACCAAAAAAAAAAAATTCTCCCTGAATGCCACCTGTTTGCTGTTTGTTCACAAGATGACCAGTGAGATATGAATGAAGAGTGATGCAACTCAGTGTGAAGCATCAATTCATTAGATTTATGAAGGTCTTGTTGACTTCCTGTTCAGCCGCCTAACATTACATCAACACTAAATCCACTTCAGTCATATTCAATCTGTCCTGACCTGAAATGTGTATGTTTGGTGACCCTTCATAAATACTTATTATTACTACACAAGAAGCCAATTTCACAAAGAGATTAAAAGCTTATCTCTATTTTTTTCCATTGCACTGCTTCCATTGAGGTTCAGCCGCATTGACGCTGGTCAATGGGTAGTGTTTGACATCATCCAAGTGCTTATTAAACAACTGTTTTTGTGCGGTGTATGCCTGTGGAATTGTTAGAATTTATCTAGAAATGTAAAGTGTTCTGGAGGCACACTGTTGGCTCTGCAGGGTGTATCTGATCCCTTAAAAACGGCCTCCTACAGCTCTTATGTGACCCTGAAGAGCAATCACTGGACTTAATGGCTGCCAGAACACAGCAGCCATTCACATCCTCCATGTTTAGCAGATGGCAAAAACATGTGGGTCCAGGAATCATTTTGGCTTTTGGCTTCGAGAAATGTGGCAAAAATGGAAGACTTGTGGAAGTGAAAATGCACATGTGTTCATGACCAGGAAAGGAAAGAAGTATATAATGTAGTACGAGTAGGACAGCGGTTCCGAAAAGGTTAAAGGTTAAGATTAACTTACTTTCTTAAATTCAGTCCTTGCATTTTACATAGCCTAAAGGACTAAATTAGATACGCTTACAGATATGCACATAACTCTGCATCCGTCCATCCTCCATCCTGCCTGTTTTCAGACCCAAACCGAGCAATACTTTCAGAAACCATGGAGGCAGCATTGAGATCATGAGTTTCTCTCATCGGTAAAACCAGTGAAAAACTGACATATTTCGAGCTTCTCAGTGGCTTCACAGACCCCCACTGCCTGTCTGTGTTTTCAACATCAACATTAGTTTCTTCTTCTTTCTTCAAAAAACTCTTAAGCTGTTTCTCAATACATGTTCTTGTCTGTTCTTTTTTTCAGCCGTGGCCCAAGTTGTTGTGTTGTTTTTAACTAGCTTAAACCAAGGATGCACTGGTTGGTAACTTGTATAGACTTGGCTGGGAAATATCCTAATGTGCACCTTCATGCTACTGTTGAATGCTACAGTGACTTCTGTGATAACGCAATTCAGAAATGTTTAGTACAGTAGATGGCCGTAATGAGATGTCCTATAATGTTTGAACATTGGTGAGGCAGAAAAGTGAGAAATATGGGTTTATTATCATGATATGGGATTCCACGCAACGTATTACAGTTTCCAAAAATATAAAAAATGTATAAATGATATGTAAATACTAGTAACTCAGGTGTGAAAACATTGTTTACTGCAGCATTCTCTTAAATGCTTAAATAATGTCTTTTAAATTAACCTCAAAATCACATTTTATTGTTGATGATTTTAATTACCATTTCAATTAATTTTTTTGTTTAAGTTTTTCTGTTTTCTATTTTAATTTTCAATTTTTGCCTCGCCTAGTATAAATATATTGAAGTCAAATGGGATGACATTTGGGTGATTTGAGAGAAATGGGGAACAGCTGACAGACACACAGCAGAGACAGGGAGGAAAGTTCACCAGTACGCTGCCGTTCCAATTACAGACGGCCTTGAGTTCTTAGAAAGTCGGTTCTCTGGGACCATTCTTACTAAAACCGTCCTCTGTGTTCCTGATCTTAAGAAACTCCTTCACTATTATTTATGGTATTGGTCCAGTCGGCTAATTCTGGCATCGTGGTGGATTGACTGACAAACACTTCCTGCAATACAATGGATTCATGGAAGTGTAAATGCAATGATGTTTACACTTTCTGAAATGCACACATCTGTTTTGTAATTATGTAGAGCACAAATGAGCCTCAATACAGCACAAAGCACCTAGCATTAGCAATAAGCATTAGCATTTAGTACATTAGGAGCAGTGACATCAATACACTGGTCAATGGCATTGACAGGATAATTAACCCACTTATACTTCTTTTGATACCAGTGATCACACTTAAAGGTTAGCGCTTAATCTCACTGTACTGCTGTGCAATGGCACATTCTGATCCTAATAGAGGGAGAACTCCAAAGAAACTGACATCTGTGTTGTTTTATGAATATCTAAGATTGTCTAAGTGCTGTCAGTGGCAGCTCACTGCTCCTAAAGGGCTATGTGCTAAAGCTAATTGCTAAGGCTAGGTGCTGTTTGTGTGTATTAGAGAAGGGATTGATCTACATGGATAAAAACCTTTAACCTTTTCATGGTTTAAAAGGTTCAGTGTTTGATTCGCAGTTGGAACCTCCAAATAGAAACCAAGGTCCTAATTCACAGCACTGTACCGTCAATGTTCAGACATATTTAGGGTTTCAGAAGATCATTTGCTATACATAACAATTAAAATTATTATTAAAACAATTATTAAAATTGCATATAAAGTGGGGTCAGTTGCAGTATTATTATCCATCTTATGTTTTGGTCAGCAGAAGCTCTAATTCACTTTATCATTCATGCACATAATTACATTACATTTGGTTGACGCTTTTATCCAAAGCGACTTACATGTATAGGTATTTATAGCATAAAGTGGCTAGCCCAAAGCTCCACCTGGGATTTGAACTGGCAACCTTCCAACCAAAGTCTGCAGTGTTAACCACTAAGCTGTCCTGTCACAACATTAACATTAATGACCTTCATGATTTGGTTTATTAATGATCCCTTTAAATCCTCATGTATCAACGCTGACTCACCTGCACATATGCAGTTTGAATGGTTATAACTTTCACTGTTCGTGCATTTGTTAAAATTCCAACAGTTTCTTAAATCTATGGTGTTGCACATTATTGAGTCATTACGGTAATTTGTAATTGGTAAATTGTAAATGACTGCTAGATTTTGAGACATCTTGGGAAAAAGGCTCGGGAAAAATGGACTAATGGACTCACTCACAGCATATTTTCTAGTCAAAATTAGAAAAAAAAAAGTCAAAGCGGACCATTGTCGACTGAGGGTTTGAAGGGTTAAAGGGCTAATTAGCTGAAAAGAATGGAAAACGAATTTCTGCCGTAGTAAGCATAAATACTACCATGACTTCTAACAATGGAGTGACGACCACTGATATGATTTTGTCACATTTTTCACTATGTTTCCTGTTTTCTATTGTCCGACGCCCTCTTTGTGTGTCCTTGTCTGGTTTACTTCCTAGCTTTGTGTCTTTTCCATCCACTTTCCCGTCTCACCTGTGTTTTTCTTAGTCATCCGCCCTGTCATCTGTCTTATTCCTCCGACTCTCACTCCACCCACCGCATGAAGTCTGGAAGAGGCTGAATGTGTGACGGGAGAATCACAATACATCACAAGACACTGAAGTCAACAATACAAGGCTGTGAAAGGACTTTTTGTGTTGGTTTAACTACCGAATAAACTCCTGCCTGAAAATCAGTGTCTCTTCACACGTGCATCACATGTAAAATACTTTCAGTTCTTTGCCGTGCTGTGATACAATGGTTTCCTTTAAAACCCGCCAGATTTCCCAGACACTGAGAACTTCTGTAACCTGTGATGTTGTGCCAAAAGACAAACAAATTAACCAACTCTTCCTACGGGCAAATTCATCACCTTCCTACGAGTCCACTGCTTCCAAATAGATGCAACAGCTTCAGTTCCACCCTTCAGAAAATGAATGAGGGTTGACTGAATGTGAAGGACAAGTGGATCAAATGCTGCTGAATACGTAGTGTTTGTTTTTTTTATCTACAGTCATATGACCATACCATGTATTTTTTTCCATCATAATTGAAAATATAGAAGCATACAAAACATTACATTTAATAGATGCTTTTATCCAAAGCAACTTACAATAGAGGACATAAACATAGCATACAGCACTTGCAGATACAAGATGTACAGGAAATAAACAGAACAATGGTGCAACTGCCGACTGGGGTTAGTAGGTTTTGTCTTTGTTTTGTTTTTTAAGTGCTTTCACACGGGGGTCAAATCATAGATATTTTGAACAAACATTATGTCAAAAGGAAAAAGAATAAAAATGCCAAGACAGAGGCACAAAGAAGAATAGATAATAATAATAATAATAATAATAATAATAAAACCCGAGTATTAATCCAAAAAAGTTCATAATGTCTATATTCTTATAGTTCATTTAGTTTTCTTTTGTATCAGACACAAAAGAAAACTAAATGAACTATGAATAATAATAAAAACTTAAAATATACATATTTAAGAAAAATAAATAAATATATCAGACAGTAAATTCAGTCCATTTTAAAGAATTCTTTTAAAGAGTGTTAGTGCTTTTTTTTTTTTTATTAACGATGACTTCCAATGATGGGGAATAGTTTAAGTGGTAACTAAATTGGCCCTAGTGTGTGATAGCCCCCCCACGTGAAAGGGACTAAGCGGTTGAAAATGGATGGATGGATGTCCAATGATTTCATTTTATTTTCACCATACAATCTAAGACAGTGCTAAGAATAGTAGTATGACATCATCAAACAGGAAGTGGAGATTTGAGCTGCTCCCACCTAAAAAAATTAGGTTACAGTTTGTGTTTTTTATTCCCCCCATCATCCACAGTACTGATTTTTATCACACTTGAGTCAAATAATTCCATTTAGAGCTCAAATATGTTTTAGTTTTTATTTTTGTTTTAACATCTCCTCCGTTCACCTGCAGTTTCCGTCTTTTACCTCCACTTTACTCTCTGGTTGTTTCTCATGCCATGTGTATAAGGAGCTGGGTATCTGGGAAAACTATTCTCTCATGTGGTTTTGTTTTTCCTCTACATGAAAATTCTGGCCAAAGTGGAGATTTTGGAAAACCCCTTTTCCTTGTTTGTGTACAAGTGGAGTTAAATGCTGCCAAATGATGTTAGCGGTCTGCATCTTATTAACCCATAAAGACCCAAACATCCACTGTTCAACAAAATCACTCATTTATATAAAATGTTCCATACTTGTTGATCCACCAATGGAACAAAATCTAAATGTTTTATGGCTTAGAGGCTGAAACATCTGGCTGCAGATGTTTTGTCTGATTTCTCTTAATCTTGTGTCGCGTTCAGTAATTTTGATTTTGGAAGGTTTGACTTGATCTTGTGTTTTATCAATTGAAACCCTGTTTTTGTTTTTATGTATGACAGTTTTATGTCTGTAACTATTTTAATGTACTGCTACTCGTCTTGGCTAGGAGATTTTTCATCTCAATGAGGTTTTCCTGGTTAAATAAAAGGTAATAATAATGACAATAATAAAAAAAAAATCTAAGTATTTTTCCTCTGTTGTCTAAAAATAAGTCCTTCCATCTTATTGAAAAGGTGAGGTATTTCAGGTGTGATGAGATATTTTGACTAGGAATGAGAAATATACACTTGGTAAGATTTAGATTTTTTCCCTAGTGTATTAATATCTATAAATAATTAGTGTAAAATACAGTTTGTTATCTTTTCATGGTCATCAGATATGACCCATTTGGATGTTCGGAGGCTCCATAGTTACCATGGAAACACCATCTTCTACAACACTTATTCACCAGTAAAACTCATGGACTTGGATCAATGACAGTGGATGGACACATTTATTTTAGGTTGAATTAATGACATTTTTCAGGGGGGGAAATAATTTTTTTCTTTGTTTCTGACATAATAATCCTCAATTTTAATCTGATCTTTAATGAACATCTACATAATCAGTACATCAAATATAGGAAAATACCTGATTTATAACTAGAAATGCAAAATACAGAGGATAATATTAGAATAAATGATGATAAATCAATTAAAAGTTAGAGATAGTGAAATATTAATTTGGGAACTCATGCAAAAATAGCACTGGATCTTTATGGTTTAATGAAGGATTATATAGAGGAAACCTTTTCTGCAAACTATGTGGTTGGTGCATCTTAATTTTAATTGGATGTGTACATGTGTGGCCTTTATACATAAAACTACGTCATCAGGATTCACTTGAGGACTGTTCCATTGTCTGGGATCCTTCCTAAGACTGAATCCTTTGTTTTGAGAAAACAAAAAGGATGCATCTGTGGAACCTTCTTGTCCTCGTACTGTTAAAATATCCACATTCCTATGTATGACTCCTTTAAAAAATGCAACTAAATGAAAAGGAATTGAGCACAACAATGAATTCATCCTCAAAGAAAAAGAAAAAAAAGAGCATTAATCGGTCCTAATGCAAAATGCAATGAAGTCCAAATATCGGGTCATCTGATTTAACAACATGTTTTATTTACATTATTTTATTTACATTATATAAAGTAATTCACACCGACGCAGCTCACTGTGCTTGTAAATAGATATACGGAACATCCAGAGGAAACAAAAGTCTGAAAAAATAGGAATATTGAGAAACACAAATTACAAAAGGAGTTAAAAGTCATGATAAAGAGTGTAATATAATTAAATAATGTTTAAAGTGAAGAGCTCTTTTCCAAAATGCTATATATCAATTTTCAAAAATTAAGTGTTTTTATTGTTTTTCTCTGTCAATATCACTGAACTCTATGTTATAATGTTTAAGATTGTTATGGAAATAGCAGATAACATTAACCTAGTTCCAAATTTTCCTGATGCTATCTTAAAATCTGATAAAAAAAATAAAAAAATTTAATTAAATAGCTTGTATAGCGTTTTGGAAAAGAGCTTTTCAAGTATTATTTGGTAAAAAAAAAAAAAAAAAAAAAAAGGTGCAACACTGAATGTCTCCTGGAATCAAAACCAAAGGTGGTGCAGTCAAATATAGGACGTGTGAAATGAAGATTTTGGCAGAAATTCACACGCGATCAAATGGCGGTGAATAACACGTGAAAAGGTCAAAAACGCGTACATATAGTACGCCAAATACAATAAAAACATAGAACATGATTTCATGAGATCAGTCTAAATTTGCACACGTGCCTTTAACCTTCACATTTTTGTTAACACTTTGTAGTCAGCGTCACAGTGACATTTATTCAGTTTCCTGTCAGTGGTTGGAATAGAAAACAACATTTTCATTATATTGAAAAGCAAACACTAAAAGTCAGCTTCAGCCTGGTCATTGACTGGGTTTATTTGGGTTATGGAAGTCTTCATTTTCTAAAAGCCTTTCTGATCAATTACCCGATGCTTCCAAGTGAGTCCGAATGCAATTTGAAGAAAATGACCCTCTGTTTATAATCACATAGTGCTACTTAAATGATGGCTCCTAAGAATAAAACTCGTAGTAAACTCATTTTTATAAAAACGGATTTCAATTATGAAGGAGGCTCCGGTCCAAAACAGTCTGGGAACCCCCGATGTCGAGTAAACGGTGCATCAAAAAATTGCGCTCAGCTGAAAATAAATCCCAAATATGTTTTAGTGCTGTTTGTGTCTGACTGTACTGGACCAGCTGTGAAAATACTTAATCTATTTAAAGGCAGAGGAAGCGATTCTAATCCAATACACTTAGTGTCAAATTCAACATATATGATCCTTTTCTCCTGTGACTGGTGGCCTGTTGTGTGTGTGTGTGCGTGTGTGTGTATATGTATGTATGTGTGTATGTACGTATGTGTGTGTGTGTCTGTGTGTGTGTATGTATGTGTGTATATGTTTGTGTAGCTGTGTACATGTGTGTAGTTGTGTGTGTATATGTAAGTGTGTGTGTGTATAGTTGTGTAGGTGTGTGTGTGTGTGTGTGTGTAGGTGTGTGTGTGTATATGCAAGTGTGTGCGTGTAGTTGTGGAGGTGTGTGTGTAGTTGTATACGTGTGTAGGCGTGTGTGTATATTTGTGTGTAGTTATGTGTGTATAGTATGTGTGTGTGTAGTTGTGTACGTGTGTAGGTTTGTGTGTATGTGTATGTATGAATGTGTACGTGTGTTTGTGTGTGTATTTGTATGTGTGTTTTTGTGTGTATGTAGCCTATGTATGTTTGTGTGTGTGTAGTTGTGTACATGTGTGTAGGTATGTGTGTATGTATGGTTGTGCGTGTAAGTGTGTGTGTGTGTAGTTGTGTGTATGTAGGTGTGTGTGAAGTTGTGTACGTGTGTGTTTGTATGTGTGTATGTAAGTGTGTGTGCATGTGTTGTGTATATGTGTGTGCGTGCGTGTATGTATGTGTATATGTGTGTGCGTGTCTGTCTGCTGAAAACGCTCTGGTGTTTGCGCAGGCCTGACTGTGTAAATGAGGAAAAACCATAGTGGGAGGGGTGGGCAGTGATACTACAGGAGCAGCACTTCAATCCTCCAAAGATACTCAAACATAAAACATGGACAAAGGTTTCTAATAATGTGTGTGGAGACATATTAAGCATGGATGGAAACCACGAGAACAGAGCACACACACACACACACACACCTGCATCAAACCTATGGGACAATGACAGAGGAAACATAATGCGGTGCCAATATTTCACCTGCAGATACAAAAAATATCGGTTCTTTTCTAACGCTGAACCCTCTAATACTTTAAGAGCCGTTGGTAACTGAAGGAGTCTTCTGATATAAACTGTAAGAGCTTTTCAACCACTATCCCTACAAAGTCACTCACATTTGTTTGGCCAGAATCAATGACTTGAGATGACTTGAGATCTGAAATAAATCTACTGAAGGACCATTGAAAGAAGTGCGTTTGGCTCCAGTTCAGATATTAAGTCTTTCTCAGGAATTGCTTTCTCCACTTTTAATGTTCCCATGAAAAGCCTGGCAGAGCGCAGTTTGCTTTTTTGCCCATTTACATTTCCTGTAAAAACGGTCATCTGGACACACTCCCACCCTCCTTAGAATCCCATCTGCTCCGATTGGTCAACTCCACTTCTGCACGGCAAATACCGACTCCGGCAAGTCAAAAAAAATGAGTGTACACCCATGGGTGCAGGGATGAGTCATCAAATATTTGTATCATTTTCCAGAAACTGACTCTAAAATAACAGAAAAACTGACTTCTGTGTCATTGCTGGTTCAGATACTGCAGCAGAAGTGGAGACATGAAGCGATTAATGTTCCAACGGGAAGACAAAGTCACCTTTAACGCATTAATCTAAGCAGTTTAATTTGCTGATATATTTCATGCAGATTCTGAATTTTGTTTGGAATTTGTTTACGGCGCTCCTTTCTTCCTCCTCATTTGATGTTATGAGCATTTTAATCTTCCGGTAATTTTGTCGAACAGTGTTCCAACAAACCGCGCGCTGCATACAAATGTTTACCATCCAACTTCAGAATGGCTTCACTGTTTACCTTATTACCTCATTATCTGCTTGTCAATCATCTGTTTAGCACCTCATTGACTGATTTAGATTTAATCCATCGACTGCCTTGTTTTCTCATTAGATCCGACCCCAGACACATCTGCTCGTTCACGGGTCTCCAGAGGATCGCGCCGATGCATTTCACTCTCACTCCACATGTAAAGGTTAATTTCAACCGGATGTAGTCGCGGTCGGGTGAGCGCGAAGCATCCGCGTTATCGCGTGGCACCTCGGGAAACAGATGTGTGGTGAAAATGTTGTTACTTCTTCTTCATGCAGAAAAAGTGTGCACTAAAAATCAAAGCCCTGGCAGTTAGTTAGTAAGTGTGTCAAGGTACTGTAAATCTGTAAGAGTCCCATGCACCCCGCCGAGAGATATGCAGATTTGATGTGCTGTAACCGTTCCAATATTCAGTTCCAGTGAAATTCATTTGAAACTTTGTTCTTTCCAATGCATTTAAGTTGGTCTGTGCCAAAACCCAAAATGCTTCTCCCTCAGCAGTATCTGGGGGATAGTGACTCATTGAGTCATGTCATTAGATAATGGGTTTGGAGACGTTACTCAAATAAACACAGTTCCTGGATGTAAAATGAAGGCAGCGAGTTCAGTGTTGTTTTTTTGTGGGGATACCAGGGGATTTACAGCAGTGCTGCAGGGCCCATCTGCTGTAGATCGAAGCAGCGTCACAGAACCACTGACCCATACTGCAGCTGCCCTGTCACAATATTGTTTTTAAAGGTATACCACAGCAGCCATCTGCACCTTATCGCCAATGGCACGGGAACAAGATATTCTCTGTGTAAAGCCAATGGTACATTTACAGTAATCCTCACACAGGCCTGGGGTTCATCATTTACTTGTTATTGATCAGCTCGCCGTTCATTCCCTTGCGATCAAAGCGCGGAGTGTGCTGGGTCATGTTTATGTGTGTGGGATGTCAGATAGTGCCTTAAGCGCACAGTAATCTATGTTTCCATGTGATCTATGTTGCAGCTGTGTTCACTCAGTCAAAATGATCATTAGCAATAATATTAACAAGTCGACACATTATCATATTTCAGAATGCACTTCATCAAAAGACTGAATAGATTTTCTGTGCGGCAGCAGCGCAGAGCCACAAAACCCTGAATTTATTTGGTGGTATTATTAAATAAACAAGGGGAAATGAAAATGTTCTTTTGTCTGACAATTCAATCAGGGAGCTATAATTCAAGGCACCTGCAACCTGTCATCAATCTTTTCAGATAATACGCTGCATGTCCAAGTTTGAGGCTGATATGTCCATGGTGCATTTTTAGAATAAATGTACATTAAAAAGCTGTTAAATATAATGAAAGAATAAATCATTTATATATCCATCTAGATTAGGGGTTATTACAAAACAAAGCTATCTGGAGTTTTGTTTTGTATTTTTTTTTTTTTTTTTTCTGTGCATCAGAATCGACAATTATGCCTTATGACACTTTGATGGATTTTGTAATAAACAGAAGGCTTCAACAACCTTTCCTAACAATTTGCCATTTAACTATAGACTCACTCAATGCAAAAGCTGCAAAATGTCAGGATCTGAGCTACAAGAGGCACTAAAGTCTGTTTCAACTCCATAAATAAGAGGAATGTCACATCAGCCATATCCCAAACTGATCTGATTCCCAAACTCTGAGATATTACCAAATCTGAACATCTTCCGCCCACTTAAAGGATTAATAACAGGTTTAACTCAAGCATGTCCAGAGAGGCAGATGATCAGTTGTCAGTCTAATGTCAATCACCTCAAGTGAACATGCAAAAATTTGGATTATTTTTTTTAATCTCAGTATTTCCATGAATATTTTCTAATGCGTTTCAAACCCTGTATAAAATACTTTTATGGAAATAATCGGAATAAATGGCCTAATTACGATAAAACTGCTTCATTTAATCAATTCAATCAGTGGAGACTGCTGATGGAGGAGTAAATAAAAAATTCAATGAAATACATTAGCAACTACTAACCATGTAAATGCTTGGTCTGATCTCTGTAATTGGAATAAATTTGGGTGTTTCTATGAAACTGGGTTCATTTTGGTACCTGGCACATTGCCAGATTTTTTGCACCTAATAATAAAAAAATTTTTTTTGACATATTTACCCCTCAGGATGTACCTAATGATGACCTCAGATTCATGCAAAAAAATTGTCTAGCTCTGAGCCATCCCAAAATTAATGAATTTTTAATAAAATATTGGGGCCAAAAATAGGACCAAAACTGGGACACGAAAAACTACCAAGGTGTTAATACATTTGATCTGGAAAATATGGCTGTAAATGGTCTTATATACTGCTATAAATGAAGACATTGTATTAAATTTGAGGATCCTAGTGGTTTTTCTGAACCAGACATGCAAGTTTTTTATGAATTTCAGTCTCACTCCAGGTTTCGCGTGTAACCCATCAATGTCTGCCTGACATAATAATAATAATAATAGTTCAATTCCCCAAATGTATCTGAGAGAATAAAGAGATATTTAAAAAAAAAAATTGTAGTGCATAATTTCCATGTCCTTTTTAGTGTGTTACATGCAAATTTTTGTATAAAAAGTATATTTTTCTCTTTTATCTCACTAAATATTTATCTGTAAAATACACTCAAAGTGCTTCCAAGCTTGCTTAATAACATTAATCTACATCTGCTTTGAATTTGTCCTGTTTTAGGACCAGTTCCATAGAAGGACCCTTATATTATTATAGCACAAGTTACTGTGAGGGATAGAAACATGGAATTTACAAAACAACACTTGTTTCCACCTTCTTTGTTGGAAACAGATTTAATATTTAGTGGCACCTAGTGGCGAATTTGCAGATCACACCCAAGGGAATACCCTCCTCATCCTCTTCTACACTGGCCCCTAAAACTATGAAAACCTAAATGGTGTTTGTATTTGGGGTTTGATTTATTGGTCATGTTAAGTGGAAAATAACGCCACAGAAACACAACAAGTTGGTAATACACCTAAAAGCCTGGATGTCAGCCATGATTAAATGTAAGAGCGTGGACCTGTTCAAACTGTGGCTGTAAATAGTTCATTCTATGGAAATAAAAATAAAATTTTATAGGCCAGAATAGCGGCACTTGTGTCTCAATCCCCAGTCGAACCGTTCTACGTGGAGTTAGCATGTTCTCCTCTGGGTGCTGCATGTGTGCTAGGTTAATTCTCTCATTAATGCCCTTGACCGAGGTACAGGTTTAGATCTGGAAATGTTCCCTGAGTGTTTTCAGTCACTGCTCCTTGTACAGTTGAGGAACATATTATTAGACCATTTAAAGTCATCAAAAACAATGGTTATGCAATCACATACCAACTCCTGTGTGACTAAAAGCACTGTTTTTGACAGTGCAATGTCAGTTGATGTAAGAATTTTAGTGTTTTTTTTGTTGTTTTTTTTAATCAAGAAAACATGTTAAATGGATAGATACCAGCTCTGTAATTAAACCATTATGATATATTTCTGTTGTTATCATTGTATTTGTCCAAATAAATGTACCTTTAGTTGTACCAGGCATTAAAATGAACAAGAAATTGAAGAAAACAAGGGTGGTCTAATAATTTTTTC
>JAPSES010000105.1:5423430-5436234 GCA_029822895.1 Maxillicosta whitleyi | reverse complement strand
GAGAAACAAAATGTTTGGCCCCATTGACCCCAATGTTAACAGAAATTTCAAAGTGATCCAGAATCCAGGATTTCTTCACCCCCAAAAGTTAATCATTTCTTCCTTGTGCCATTAACAACAAATCCTGAATTTCATCAAAATCCGCCCATAACTTTTTGAACAAACAGACAAACAAACAAACGCCGGCAAAAACATAACCTCCTTAGCGGAGGTAATGAACCAAAGACTAAATAAAAGTGGGTTTAGATAAATATGAGCCCCTTAACATACTACAGCCTCCTGTTGTAATTGTATCTGAATATAAAGTAACTGTAAATGTCCTTTTGACATTGTAAACTTTGAGTTCTCATCAAACCCTTGATGTGTTTCTTTGTGTTAAACTACGCTTCAGGTTGATGCATCTCCAAATAAATCACCAAGGATATTACATTCTCCTTAAAGTGTCCTACAAACATTTTTTTTCACGTGCATATTGTACACCGTCGCCGTTTCACTCTTCCATTATTTATAACTTAAAATACAATACTGATGCATTATGTAAAATATCTGCTACTGTTGCATTTTCATATTATGTTGAATTTCAGTTGTGGTATGACTGTTAGTTTATTTAAAAGACCTTTATGCGTAACAAGCGGCCAGGAAATGCCTTTATTCCTTGAGACGAGACAACACATCATGTCTCAGATAAAAGCCAATGAAGCAGTATTTTCCATGCATGGATATACGTTCTACTACACTTTTTTTTTTTTTTTTCATTTCTATGCTGTCATTTCTGGCACTAATGTGTGCATGTGCCTGTAAGCCTCTGCCCCCTTTGCATTCATTGTTTCTTTCAGCCCATTTTCCTTCTGCCTGTGCATAATTTCAGGAATAAACTGCCCTCTAACTGCTCCTGTATTTCTTCTGTTTCATTTTCAAGTAATTGAGTAATCAGCAATGGATGCACACTGGATGGGGCGCATGGCGTTTGAGACAAGAGAATATGTTTTCACTGGAACTGTATGTCAGACTCATGCTTGCCCTCAGGGTGTTTTTTTTTTTTTTGTTGTTATTTTTTTTTCCTCTCTGAGCCTGTGGCCATGCTGTATTGACAGTCTAGCTGTGGTGAAACCCGGCTGAAAGCTCTCAGGGCTTTTAGTCACGCCCTCGTTTAGACGGCTTTGAAAAGAGGAGCTTGGCCTCTGTGGTTATTGCTGGCACGTTAGAGAGAGTGAATATAGATTTTATCCTTTCCACCTCCCACCTCTTTTTTTTTTTTTTTGCTTTCTGGTCTATTTATCTCTTTCCGTTTCCCTTGCTCTCCCTTTCTCTTTCTCTCTCTTACTCTGTCCTTGTAATAATGACAGCAATTCATATTGAATTTCTCTATTCTCTGAAGGTGATGAGGATGAGGCATCGAGGGCAGGATGCAAACAGTTGTGAGGCGGCAGTTCATCAAGAACAAAACCCCACCAGGGAAAGTAGAGGTGGTGGTGGTGGGGTCTAATGGAGAAAGGGGGAGAAATGACAGAAATAGCATGGAATAGGATGGGAGCGTTTCTATGGACTGATTGTGAACGACAAGGTAGAAAGAGGAGAATGTGGGGTGAAAAATACAGAAACACAACATCCTGACTGGGAGGTGGAAAGAGGAGATGAAGGAATGAAGGGGTTGGGAAATCTCACAGGAGCGAGGGATGAGAGAGCACATGGAGGAAAAAGTGGGATGAGCTCCACTGCGCTGGGCTTCAGACCCCAGAGACCTGGAAATGTGTGCTGTGTCTGTACGTCCTTATGTCACTAAATGCACCAGTGAACCCGTTTAGATTTTTTAAAATGGTTTTGAAATCCCAGTTCAAATACTGTTGAATGTGCAAGTTGGAAATTTCAACTACAAACTCAGAAAGTTGGAAGAATTGGGACAAATCCCATCATCGAACAGTTGTATTTACATTAGTGAAGGATGAAGGATGCAACTGTGCTGGTAATGAGGTTTTCTGTCATTAAATCAGCTGTATCTACAGTCTGGGGTCCTGATAAGGGGGTGGGGTTGGGGTGAAATCCTGACAAATTCATGGGGCGCGGTGATTGGGGGGGGGGGGTCATTAGACCAGTGGAGGGGGTCCAGTAGATACAAGGTGGAAGTTCGGGAACTGCCGCTGTACATGACAGCCATAGAAGTTGGGAGGTGAATGTTGAAACTACGTCGCACGCCCATCTACATACCCCCCCCCCCCCCCAATCCGACAGACTGACAGGATGGTGAATTGATGTAGAGTCCACAACGATCATGCTTTCATGGGGCCCATAACTGGTCGTAGCACTCATGACTACAGTACTGCCCCACTCAGATCTCTAGACATGTTCAATATATCCTCATGCCTGAATGATGGCAGAAGTCTGTCCGTCCATCCATTCACTCATCCATCCATCCATCCATGAATTGTGAGGATACACCCTGAATGTGCCAACCATTCACTCCTTTGGGTGATTAAGGTCGACTTAACCTAGGACATGAGGACATGCATGCAGACTGATGAATGAATGCTGTAGAAGATGACCATGTTTCTACGTTCACCACAGACCCTCTGAATGTCCAAATGAGTCATAACATGACTGTGAAAAGACGATAAACTGTATTTTACACCATTTATTTACATGTATCGATATGATTAGTGGATCAACAGGTTAAACATTTTAGCAGGGTTTTGGTCATCGATAGATGTTTGGGTTTTTATGGGTTAAACAATGCAGGACTGAAAAGAGTTGGATTATATTGTTGAATGTATTTATTAAAATTTTGCTTAAATGGCAGCACATTATGACATGTACTTGAACCTTTTCTAAGTTTGTGAGTCGGAGCTGTGGAAATATTCAGCTCAGTCTAGTGCAGTGGCTGCAGGTTAGACCTCAGGTAACATGCTGCTTGTTAGCACTAAATTAATAACACTACCTGCGTTGATGGGTCTTGCTGCTGTACTTTAGACGTTTTTAGAGCTGTTGGGGTACAGCAGAATAAATATTTTATTGTGACACAGAATATCTGAAAGCACTTCATTGTCCATTACCTAGTGCCTGAATATGTGTTTTCCTTTACATAAATCAAGATATTTACACTCTAAACAGGTAGCATAAATTAGTTAATAAAATTCACTGAGATGGTAAATATGTATTAAACCTTAAAAGACCCAAAAGCATCTACTGATCTAAAATTGTAAATAACTGTTGAACCACTAATTCAAGAAATGAATGTAAATAATTCAGGTAAACTGCAGTTTCTCAGCTTTTTAGAAGCTTTTTCAGATGCATCCATCATCTGTAGTGAACATGGAACCACCGTTGTCTTCTGCAACATTTATTCACTAGTAAAATCCATGTAGTTTGAAGAAAAACATGACTTCTCCAGCAAAATATATCATTAATTCTACATAAAAAAATAAACCCTCACCAACCCGACCCCCCCACCATCACCCAAATTTGGTCTGTAACTAGTTACATCATGATATTCATAAGGTCAAGACTCCAACGAATATTTCTCCAAGTACAACATAATTCAGCAGCAGCAGTTGAGTAAAAACTGAAACTATGTCCAAATTTCGAGTTGATTAATTAAAATGTTCAGTTGTTGGTTGAATGAGACAGAGCAGCACAGTCAACAACTTGGAGGGGGTGGGGCCTGAAGTGGCACATGTGCATTTAAAGGGCCAGTGCTCAAAAACCATCTTTCTGGTGTTATTACTTAAAAAATAATTTTGAAGATGGACCTATGGAGTTGAATTAATGAAGAATTCAGACCCGAACAGAACATTTATAGTTTATGTAGACCACAGGGAAATGTTTGATTTAAAAAAAGCTAAATATCACTTCTTTAACAGCTACGTTATCAGTATATTAAATATAGGAAAAACTGATCATTTTTTTTATTGCATACATGCAAAATGCAGACAATATAATAAATGGTCGTGAATCACTTGGTAATGATTAAATATAATGAGCAATTCAATGCACGTCACCAAAAAACAGTTCTGGGAGTTTATGAGTTAAAAAGACTTCAGAAATAACTTTAATGCCAGTAGGGTGACAAGATGTCCCAAAAAATTCAGGACAGTCCCGAATTCTAAGCTGTTGTCCCGAATCCCGAATCTGGCTGTATGCGTCCCGAAAATTAACCTTATACAAAATAGTGACTTTTTATTCCGGGAAAACAACGATTTAAACAATTTCCCTACTCACTCCCTGACTGCCACCGACGCTTGCGCAGCCCCGACTGTTTCAAATGGCTGTGTGCAGCCCCGGCTACAATGTATCTATTTTGTTATCTGTTATCGTGAGGACGAGGGCGACGCCGACCACAGCGCTGAAAGTGCAGCTGGCATCAGTCATTAATTGGAATTATGATTACCCTTTTGATTAATATGCTATTAAATACTTGAATAAGTTCACTTGACAAGCTTGGAAATCCATTTTTTTTAATTGACTACATCAGTGCACCCCACCCTCAACACACACCCATCCCGAGATTCATCTGCAATTTACCACATAGAAGTAATCAAATAGTGTTTCTAACAATAGCAATCATGGCATTGTTTTTGGGTTTCTCGCCTGTTCCGGAGCGTGACATTCCTGGCTCTGATTTTCCCACTTACAAATTAAATGCATTAACATCTGTGACTGAACCGTCTTCCATCGTTTCCTTGAATTCAGGCATTAAGGTGAAACACCACATCTGTTCAATTATTGCCAACCAGACACCTGCATCCTCTTGCAAAAGCAGGAGTGTATAAGACTTGGGAGAGTTCACTGATAGACAGCATAAAGATAAAACTGTCAGGGGCAAATGACATACAGGAGGAAGGATGGGAGTAAAACTGAGAATGAATGGAGAAAGTAAAGAGATAGAGCGTCTGAATCCTCCGCCTGAGCTCGTATGCTTCACTCGGAGGCTCATCAATAACTTTAGACATGATGGGAAATCTTTTCCTGAGCTTGGCCGCACTCCTCTCACTTTTTGGCAAAGGCTTCACATGTGGTCAGAGCAGCAGTTCCACTGTGTTTGATGCATATTCACTCCTCATATTCTTGTAATATATATCTATATCCTGGGACCTTCGCCAGTTAACCTCCCCCGACTCCTTTTATGATGTGAAAACATCAGGGTTTTGCACTATTTTGTTACAACTACTTGGTATGTGAATCTAAAAATGTTTTCTAAAGTGAATTATTGAGCCTACTGGATGTCTGGTTTGCATTTAAAAATATATTCGCTGCTTGGATTTATACAATTGTATTTTAAAACCCAATATAAATGATGTAGCCGTTGGTGGAAGCTGGATTGGCGCCGTACTTCAACACACATAACAGAACTGTTCAATTATTGAATCAAAAGAATCATCAACATTTCAATATAGTACAGACAAATTGGGTGCCTGGGTGAGATTTGAGCCCCTTGTATTCACTGTGTTCATAGCACATAAAAACTACATGGCTTCAGGTCTTTGCGAGTTTCTTTTTCATATAAACAAAAGCCCACATAAAATAAAAACATTATTAATGAAACAACTTCCAGCTTTATTCCTTGGATTTGCATGGGTGGATGGGACAGGCCCAGGGCTTAAACCAGCAGGATTAAAACATTTCACAAGTGCATCTAAGGAAATAAAAAAAAAGGACTGCGTGGGACCACTGGGTGTTACGTTATATTAATTAAAAAAGCTGCCGATGGTGAAACCCAGCCTGTAATAGCACCTAAACCACATTCCAACCATTGACATTGTGAGAGTAATTATTACATTTAGCATTACTGCACAAAACAATGAGCACTTGTCTTGCATGATGCATTGTGTTTGCTAATCATTAATGAAAATGCAAAAGCTAACAACTATTAATTACAAAAAGTGATGGAAAAGCAAAAGCATTTTAATTGACTCATACAAGCAAAGGTGTCAGTAGCTAGGTTTCCATTATCCTCAAAAATGCGCAAAATGTAAATTGCACAATAGAAAACTGGTAATGGGAACACCGAAATGATGCAAAAACTATAAAAAAAAAATTTAAAAAAAGTTTTTACATTCTCTTTTTTTTTTTTAATGTTTCGATATACAAGTGTTGCACAAAATTATAATAGAAACCCATTTTGTGCATTGCTCACGCCAAATGCCTCCTCCATGACCCTGGACTCAGAACAGGTGGTTGTAGTTTGTTCAGGGCAATAAACTCTGGCTTTTGTGTAGGAACTACTTCCCGAGGGCATGACAAGTCTGGTGCCACGAGAAGTTAAATAACATCACACAGTTCATTAAACGTTGCCTGGTTTATTTGGAAATTCTGGATCCACAAGTCGTTGGTGAATTCCTGACGTACAATTCTCTCCCAAAAATCCATTCTGCATGGCCGCTGCCATAGATAAGGACTTTGCCTTGTGATGATTACACATTCCTTTCTTTTGTTGAAGACGCTCACTGCAATAGCAGCAGATGAACCAACACTATAGTGGTAACAGCGTGGAGGTTTGGAAGAAACGCAGCGTGTCCATCCTCAAACTAGCATCTTGCGAGAACCATACAGTATTTTACCAGAATTAAAACACGTCAGGAGACAGGACTTTAGTAGAATCACACATGAGAAGCCCAACACTGTTCAATGGAAACACCTACAAGTACTTTGTCAAAATTGTACCAATATCGCTTTGATTCTACGGAAAACGGCGATGGACACCCTAATGAAAATGTTTGCCTAGTTTCCTGTACCTGCAGCAAACTTTAAAGAAAAGATGTTTTTCTCAAATATATGTTACACACATCAATATTATTTCCAATTTTTCCGGATTAATTTTAAAGCTGGAATGACTGATGTAAACTCCCATTATTAATTACTGTTTATTACTATTTATTTATTACTATCATCCAAAGTGAGCTAGCGGTGATCCACTCCAAGTTACACTCATCACATTATCTTTTTTTTTTTTTTTTCTTGCCCTGTCACTGGTTCCAGTTAGAATTTTAGGCCAAATCCCAGCTCCAGTTCTGGTTTCTAGTGCCAGTCTCACGTCTGCAAATGGACATTGTTGCATCCAGAAGTGCATCTTATGTAAAACTGCTGCCAAACTAACCATGCAAATCACAAACATCTCTTTTTTTTGCTGCGTCAACCCCTACAGGGAGCAGCTGAAAGTACCAGTAGTTGTTTGTCCTTTTACTTGCATCTGGATCCAGAAGGTTCCAGTCTTTTAGTCATGATGTATATACTTAAATTAGGCTGCTATATATTACACTTCATAGTCAGTGTCACAGTCATGCACACAATCCAGAAAAACTTAACAGCTAAGCTTAACTCATTTCATTGTCCTCAGTGGTGATATTCAGTCTCCACATTTTCCCCATCCTTATACACACAGGATCTAGTTTGAGCATTAGCACACGGCTGCCATGCTTGGGCCCATCTCCAGATCATCATCAGTATCTTTGTCATTGGCACCGACAGGAGAATTAACCTGCATATCGTTAGCCTCATAGCATAATTACCCAACTCATTAACACTGCTGCTTCATTTTGCATCATTGTGTCCTGAAAAAAATATGACTTGGGCAGTTATGCTACAATTTTGCTACGAGGCTAATTATATATCAGCTTTGAATGGTGGGGAAAAGAAAGGTGCCATCTGAGTGAAACTGTGGTGGAAATGCTACGTCACAACGCTGCCCCAGTAAGTCTATGCATTAGTAATTGCAGCCTTTTTTGTAATATACATATCAACTATCAAAACGTTGTAAGCAAAAATAAGACGTTCTACTCTATGGAGTCTGACTGTCAGGATGTATGCTGTTGTTGAACCATTTCATCCAGGAAACTCTTCAGCTATATCCACCTCCGAGCTGCAGTTCTGCACAGAAAATAACTTCTAACAAAGACATCATTTTACGTGTCATTTTCTTTTACAGGGATTGAGCCATTTGAATATGAAGACTCCCGTCCGAACCTGTAAATGCTACACCAAAATAAATTCTGTCCTGACATTTTGCAAAGGCGGTGATGTTGAATGCTTCTACTTCATACCACCTGAAATCAGTGAATCCTTTAAAGGAGCCAGTGTAGTTTGTAGGATGTACTTTGTCGCGAAAAAACACAATTACTTCAGTTGTGTAGAGATCGGACTGACATTCTTTCTTCCCATTACGCGCATGTTGCAGTTTCGTGAAGGTCCCCCTTACTATACATGAAAAAAAACAACCTTCAAGCTACAGCTCCGAGCTAAAAATGGCAAAATGTGACCAATTCACTTTTATTCTTTTTTTTTTTAAACCTAGTAGTTTATTTTGTTTGTCTTCTGAATGTCACTGCCACTGCCCAAGACGAACATAACTGACACATGTTCTGCATATACTGTACATGTACTGGAGTGATATTTTGCTTTTTAAAATGGAATTAAGTATTTTCAAACATTTCCCTGTGTTCTATATAAACTGTAAATGTTCTGCTTGGGTCTGAATTCTTCATTAATTCAACTCCACAGGTGCATCTTCAACCCTATTTCTGAGTAATGACACCAGAAAGGTGGTTTTGAGCACTGGCCCTTTAAATGCACATGAGCCACTTCAGGCCCCGCCCCCTCTAGGTTGTTAACTGCTACTCTGTCCTGTTCAACCAACAACTGAACATTATAGGTACATTTTCAGTTAGATTTGATTACACTTGGCTGACGACTTACAAGGAATAGCCATGTATAGCGTAAAGGGCCTTGCCCAAGGGCCCACCTGGGATTCAAACTGGCAACCTTCCACTCCAAAGTCAGCGGTGTAAACCACTAAGCTATCCACAGTTGCTACAGTTTTTATTACAACCACTGCTGCTGATAAACATTTATGTCGTACTCAAGAGAAATGTTCATTCAAAGTCTTGACCTTATATGTGCAAATGTCATGATGTAACTAGTTATAAAATGTAACAAATTAAGCAGGAATTAAAACAGGTTGTAAAAATCCACTCAATTTTTTTTTACTAAAATTAATATATAGATAGTTTTTTGTAACCACCTGGAGGGTCCAAATACACAACTAAATGAACCAAAGACTAATAAAAGTGGGTTTACATAAATAGGAGCCATTTAAGTAAAGCTTTATAGAGAAATTTGATGTTCACCAGTGTAAAAAGAAGTTTTTATAGACTGATATTTTTGTTATGCAAATTTCACATATGCAAATTTTGGATTTGAGTTGAATAAATATTTAACTTTAGTTTGGAGAAAAAAATTGTGCAGATAACCGTGATCTCAATTTTTATCAAGAAAATCATGATTCACATCAAGAAAATCATGATTCACATTTTCCAGAAGTGTGCAGCCCTATTCATCACACACACACACACACACACACACACAGCAGCAGCAGCAGAATGTGTTTGGTTCCATACATTTAGTGATTCTTGAGCAGAACAGTTTGTGGCAGAAAATAAAAAATAAATCAGATCAAATATTTGGTGATTTTCAAGGCTACTGCTTTAACTCTAATTTTAGGATTCTTTTTGCATTAGAGAGAAAATATTTAGCAGTGAGCCGGGTCAGTAAACTAAATTTCCCTAATGAGGTAATAAAAGTTTGACGTGAAAACAAAATGAAGTGAATTCCATTTGCAGGTAACCCAGCAACAGCCTATCAGCTTTTAGAATCCGAGCAGAGTCAGCACATAAAGATAACGTCAGAGCGGATGTGGGTACTCGGCTGTGCCTCAGTGTAACTTGTTAGTGGGTAATTAGGTCAGCTCGCTACATCAAACGGCACAGACGCTCTTGTGGCCCCGCGCTCGCGCTGCATGGCGCCAAATTAAGGCGGTCTTGAAATGCAGAGACATCTAAGAGCGACACACGAGTGGGGAGTGAAAACAAGTCAAAAAGCATAGAGTGTGGTCAAGACATCCCAGCAACCCTTTCATACTTGACAAGTGCGTTTCCTTCAAGTTTAATCCCCAGGTTCCTTAAGGATTTGGTAGTTTTATTCGAAGTTTACATGTTTTTTTTTGTTGTAGTAGTAGTATGAAAAAGGGAGTGTTATTGTCGCTGTAGTGAAATTAAGTTGGTATTAAATCACATATTAAACCAATCAAACAGCATCCCATAAATACAGTAAAACAGTCATAATAATAAATAACTTAGAAACTCCCTGAAATATCCTTTTTTTTTTTTTTAGCCAAGTATAGCCAACTCTCGTTTCAGCATTTTTGATTTAAAAAAAAAAAAATAGGAAACATTTGTTCCTGTGCCAAATGTGTCTGTTTATATTTTCAAATCTCTGTAACAAACCAACATATATTCAACCTTTATATACTAGTTTTGACATTCAACAGTAGTAAAAATAATAAAATACCGTAAGCATCTTTATTTCATTCTGAAATTTGATGAGTTTTACGAATGTTTGCCAAAATACACAAAAATATTTTTAAAATGTTATACTTTTGTACAGGTGCTACAGGTTTTTGGACACTGATGCTGGTTCAGGTTAATTATATAAATAAATCAGAATGTTTTTATGTGTTATGTAAAACAGGACATGATACTTTGTGATGGTAGATGTTTTTCTCCAAAAACAAGTTTGTAAAACCTAAAAAATTCTGTTCTTCCTGCTCTGAAACATATTTATATCTTGCATATATTTATTAATGTGAGCTAGTATATTTAGACATTCTAAATAAATCTGTAGTTCAATATTTGGTATAAACACTTACTATGGAGGGAATTCTGGGTTAAATTTGACCTGAAACAAACTGTGAAGGTTTAAGAAATCAACAGTTTGTAAAGGTTAAGTGTAATATATTACCAAATGACACTTTTTTTTTTCAGTGCAAAATGTAAACTCAAAAGTAACCCGTTTCATTGGTAAGAAAAATAAATAAAGTAGTCCTTTCATCAACAAAAACTAATTATTTGGCTGCTCAAACAAACTCCTTTAAAGTAATATGGAAGAGAAATGTTCTTAAAATGCCCCCAAACCTTACACAAGATGATTGACAGTAAAAACCATGATATATTTATTATGTTTAATATTTCAACATTAATTCTCATTATTTTGTATTCGGTACATGACTTATTTAATGCATTTTCCCAAAAAAAAAAAATTCAAGTACATCCGTTTTAAAGCGTATACAGTCATATAAAAACTTTTCAGACCGTCCTTATTTTCTTCAATTTCTTGATCATTTTAATACCTGGTACAACTAAAGGTACATTTGTTTGATGAAATATAATAATAACAACAAAAACAGCTCATAATAGATTAATTTCAGAGCTGATATCACCAATCTGGGCAATACTATAACGTTATGTTTTACTAAGATATAAAAAAAATATATATATTATGAACTTTATTGTGACACTATTATGTGGTTAAAAAAAAAAAAAAAAAAAATGACAGTGAATGTCTCCTGTAATCAAAACTGCAGATGGTGCAGTCAAATGTTGCATGTGTGACTTTTTTTTTTGGCCGTACATTGTATATACAACACTTTTAGTAACTGTCGTTTTATATGCACACATTAAAAGCTTTCCATGTATTTGTTCACACCGTGTTAAATACAATACTATAAGGTTGTGTTTTACTAAGAAATAAATGATTAAAAAAAAGAGGGAAAGAGAAAAACAGAGAGCAAAGAATGAATAAAATAGAGGAGACGGGGAATAAAACAGGAAAGATGGATGACTTCCATTGACAGCAGGCAGCCAGGTTGTTCCCAGGAGGCTGCAGGGCTACTGTGACACCTCCACACACAAAGACACTGACACTAGTTATCTATCACCGCACATGCCCTTCCTTTTTGTTTTCTTTATAGCAGCTGCCGTTACACCGGTGTAATTTCCTCATAAGCTGAAGCAATGAGCGTCCAAATTCTCCGTCTTTTTTTTCCCCTCAATGCTTCGTGAGACAGCACAGGCCACGACCGGGGCGCAAGGACCGTCTCATAATTCACTCAAGCCTCATAACTACTATATGAATTTATGAGTACTCAAGTTTTTCCCTTGTATTCAGCGGCTGCGCTCACCTCCATCCACCCCGTCTCCTTCAGCGGAGGCCATTATTATGACTTTTCGGAGCGCGCGTTAAGATAATTAATTTATGGCGAAGCACTAAGTCCCCTCCGAGAAGTTACAAAGTATGGTCAATGTGGTCGACTCGTTCGGAGTTAAATGCCCTTAATTTGTTTAGAGCACTGGGTTTTTACGGGGACGATCAAACAGCGGCAGACGGGCTGTCAGCGCGGCGGGATGAAGACCTCCACGGGCCCGCGGGCATCCAAGGTCAAGGGTTGGGTAGTACATCAAAACATTTCATGTCACACTTCCCATAAGAAGCAGGCAGATATAGCGTTTTAAGAATGAGCGTCATGTCCAAACATATTACTTGGCATTCATCACACATGTAAAAAATAAATAAATATTAAGAGTCGCTGACAAAAGCATAAAAAAAAAAAAAAAACACAGCTCTGGTCAAAACATATTAATGCACGTTTTAATTTAAGAAATGCAGACGTGTAAAAGAACGCTGTCGAGGAGACCAGGGGTGTCAAACTCATTTTAGTTCAGTTCCACATTCAGTTAAATTTGATCTGAACTGGGCCGCAACAGTAAAATAATAATATATAAATGTCAATTCTGAACCTTCCTCTATATTTTAGAGTGAAAAAAGTAAAATTATGTTATAAAAATGTTTACATCTACAAACTACGCTTTAAAACAATGTGAATAATACGGACGAACTCAAAAAAATAATATAATTTTAACAATATTCTGCTTCAGTTTATCATTTTCACATGTACTTTATAACTTACAGATCACAGTGGATCTA
>JAPSES010000105.1:5387863-5405891 GCA_029822895.1 Maxillicosta whitleyi | reverse complement strand
TGGTTGTTTATGCGTCATGTAACGTTAGCATACCGTACACTTATTCAGCCTGTTGTTCTCTATTCTATTTTTATATATAATTGACTTTCAAGATGACATGTCTGTTCTTGGAGTTGGATTTTATCAAATATATTTCCCCAAAAATGTGACTTATACTCCAGTGCAACTTATATATGTGTTTTCCTTCTTTATTATGCATTTTATGGCTGGTGCGATTTATACTCCGGAGCGATTCATAATCCAGAAAATACGGTAAATATGATCCCTTTAGATTAAACATACAAAAGCATAACCTTTCACGTCCTATGTGGAAAACATATAAACGTGGTATTTATGTCTATTTTATGTTATAAATTATGTCTAAACCTGAAACTAAGCCCGTTTTCCTAAAAGTTGAGTCTTTACAGATACCGCACATGGTTCTGACAGTACTGCAACACTAAAAACATATGATGATTTTACAGTAAATAATGCATTTATGTATATTAAAACACCAACAGTTAATAAAGTAGTTCCAGAGGTTAAACATGTACAATGAGATGCAACATAAACATTAAACCCGCAGTGAAAATGACTCTAAAACCTGCTCTTACTTTGTCCACTTTAGTCATTCTTTCATAGTCTAAATTCACTCTTGAACACGGACCTTTTTACGTTAAGTGGAGTATATTTAGTGCGTCCGTGCTTTCACTTAAATAAAGCATCTGGATTCTTCTTCCACCTCTGCAGGTTCATTAGGTCAGACTTTGAGCCTTTAATTCTCGCATTGTCTCTCTTGTTTTTGCTTTTTCTTTCACAAAAACACCCTCTAGACACTCTTCTCTTTCTAAGGCTGTTTCCACGTCCTTCCACATTAATCCTCTGCCCTTCCTCTCACCTCCTCCTCTTCTGACCCCCCCTCCCGTTTCAACATTTGCTCAGCTAATAAACATAGCATCTCAGCTGAAACCATTTTTTCTCTTGATTTACTGCACACCGTGGCGGCTCTCCAAATTAGAATGTTTATTTATGGCCATCAATATTTAATTGAGTTTACTCTAATCTTGCGTTAGCGGGTTCAGAAGTCTCTGCATGGCTGTTTAAATATTAAAATTAATTGGAGCGGAGATACTGTAAAGAGGCTTGGCTTAATTGTTCTGGGAGAACAGGTAGCTCCTCAAAAGCCTGAGCACCAAAGGCACATACACACACATCCGATTAAAAGCCCTTTCCAGATCTGTTTTAGAGATTTCCTGTTGACTGCAGCAGGATTCTGCAGCAGCAGGATGTGTGTTCATGTGTGACAGGGGTGCACTAACAGAGTTCACATTTGAGGTTAATAAAAATTTAACTCTGACGGAAAAAAAAAAAAAAAAAACATCTTCATGAGCAGTGGTTTGCATTTACATCGGTTTGGAACTAAACTTTTTGTGACTTTTTATGGACATTGGTTTGTGATGCAAATAAATCACTCTTTTGAACACATGCTGTTTTTAGAATAAAAATGTTTTATTTCAGTGACCCCCCCGCAAACTTGCCAGACTACAGGTAGTCCTCGGGTTACGACGTACCCGACTTACGTTATTTTGACTTTACGATGCTGGAGGCTTGTTCATATATACTGTACGTACAGTAAGTACAGTATCTTATTTTTTTTACTTTATTTTATTAATATGAAGTATAATACATGTATTTGGATAGTTATGAAGAGATTTAGGGGGTATTTTGGGTTAATTCCAACTTGCGCGGAAATTGGGGTTACGTCGACAGCGTAGGAACGGAACTCGTTCGTTACCCGAGGACTACCTGTACTGTGGTTTGGACCAAAACGGGACCAGAACTGGGCTCATAGAACACTGTCGGGGCTAAGTCAGTGTGGATGTACTACACTGATGATGGGGATGAAATACAGATTCATGTCAAAAATACTCAACTATCCCTTTAAAGACTAAAATTGCATTCATTTCAATTCAATTTAATGACCTTTAATGCTCTTTAATGACCTGCACAAACTCTGATATTTGACATCTGGGCTCACGGTGCAGCTTTGAATCATGTCGATCAGATACCAACTGCTCCTCATAGAAATGCATCTAAAAACATCTAAATCTGTGTTCGAATGAGTCGTCTCATGTTGCTTTGTTTCGTTTCGGTGTCTAGTATATAAAGCTGTGACATTAACTCTGTGCTCTGTATGCTTGATTTCATTTGAATTAACTTGATTTAGTGATCCGCTTCTTTCAGACTTGATTCATGGCGGTGAAGTTTAGTTGTGTGCGTTTCGGTTTGCTTGTCTTTGGATGAGTTTATGCGAGTATGATTACGTTGGGCTCGGTGGGCTGAGGTATGAAAACAAGTCTGGAAAGCGTCAGAGAGCCCGTGTTAGGCCCCAGGTTATGCTGTTGAGGTGATTTAAATAACACTGTCTGTCTCTCATTTCATTAATACACTTTCCCTCTCTCACAGAGCCTCGGGGCATACAGCTACAGCAGCCACTGAATGAAATTCTGTTTTTCAAAATGAGCAGCATACTCGAAAGCGATGGTAATCTCAGATGTAGAAATTGGAAAAGTCAGCACAGCAAATGCATCAGCAGCTTTCCTCCAGACAAACATGCAATATTGATTCTCTTTCCGAACAGGTCATATTTTATGTATTTGTTTTAAAGATTTTGATATTGTGCTCCACTGCTCTTCAGGATTGGGAGAGAACGCTTTTGCCTTTAAATTAAGTCTGATGATGACTGTAGCAGCCCAACGCCACCTGGTCAACCTGTTACGTAATGAATGTTAATTGGATCGGAGTGTGTGTGTGTGTGTGTGTGTGTGTGTGTGTGTGTGTGTGTGTCCCTCCTGAACATACAGTGTTTGTCCAAAGCTGCACATCCCTGATCGGACACAAGTGAGTTAATCCTGTTTTACTGTGTGAAGTGGATGGAGGCACCGTCACATTAACCCATAAAGACCCAGTGACATTTTTGTGTCATTTCCCAAATGCATTTTTCTCTCCAGTTAACCTTTTTTAAAAGACATTTATCTCCATTTATCACCATGTTCTCCTCTGTATATTAATTTTTTCCCAGTGGCACTTAAGCGTTTTCCTATATTTAATTCAATGATCATGTAAAAGTGTCATGGTTTACACTGACTTTGGTGCTTGGGTAAGGCCCTTTATGCTGTACATCCCTATACCTGAAACCACAAGGGGGCAGTGTCTCATTGTGCCGGTCCCAAGCCCAGATAAATACAGAGGGTTGTGTCAGGAAGGGCATCTGATGTAAAAACCTGAGAAGTACATCAGAAGTCTTGATGTACAAATGTTGTGATGTAACTAGTTATAGATGAAACAAATTAAGCAGGAATTAAACAGGTTGTAAAAATCCACCTGAGTTTTTGCCAAAATAAATATAAAGATAGTTTTACAGCACCTGAAGGGTTTATATTCCAACTGTATGAACTATTAGCGTCCAAATACTCAAATAAATGAACCACAGACTAATAAAAGTGGGTTTAGATAAATACGAGCCCAAATTAAACCTTAACCCATAAACACCCAAACACCAATCTGTTACCAAAAGAATCTACTGATTACTGTTACAGCCAAAACATTATAACTAATTTTTATGACAACTGTACATTTAATGTTTTTTTTTTGTTTTTTGTTTTTTTACATAACTCACTTGTTTACATTAAATTAAGGCTTAAAACTGTACATAAGTGAGAGACGGGTGGGCAAACGCCGTCTGTCCCTGTCTGGCGAGTGGGCTTTGATTGACAGCTCAGCTGCTGAGTCAGACTTTGGAAATGTAGTTTCATTGAATGTAACTTTTCCCCTCACAGACACTGTGGGTGTGGTTGAAAAGATACATGAAAACAACTGTCGAAGGATCATCAAGTCAATATCCAGCTTTTTTAGCATAATTAAAAGTGTTCATACATGTACATATTTATTTAGCAGGTAAACTTCTTCGGTGGTGTAGAATAAAACAGTGTTAGCTAGGGGTGTGGTCAAAATATCAATACAGGGAAATATCGTCGCGGGTCTCTTCACGATATTTGTATCAATACGGAGGCATCAATATCGATATTTCACATACAACAAACAATTAGTTTATCAAGTTTCTGAAACGGCATCTGACTTTGCATGTTTTCAGTTTATTAAAGTCATCTTTATTTGTGCACTACAGCCACATTCTTAGTGCAGTGTTTTATATGCACTACAGTGGAACTGTTGCTCTACAGCAAAATAAAAAAAATAACATTTGGGTATACATGTGTCTTGTTTTCTTTAAAATGTTAATAAAGTAAAATCTGTAAAAATAATAATAATACAGGTAGTCCTCAGGTTACGAATGAGTTCCATTCCTACGCTGTAACCTGAATTCAGTCAGAATTAACCCTTTAGTACCCCTAAATACCCCCTAAATCTCCAAATAACTATCCAAATACATGCATTATACTTCATATAAATAAAATAAAGTATAAAAATAAAATACTGTACCTACTGTACGTACAGTATATAGTACGTATGTAGAGTAATGTCGGAATGACATAAGTCGGGAACGTCGTAACCCAAGGACTACCTGTATAGGCCTAAAATATTCGGATGCATATCGCGTTGAAAATACCATGTATCAGAATGCACATATATCGCGATACGTATTGTGTCATGACCCTCATTGAAAAGGTGATTAAGTCTTATTTTACGTGTGATGAGATATTTTGGATAGAAATGTGAAAAAAATACATTTGGTACAATTTCGATTTTTGCAGTGAACGGTATTATACCTCAGCTTTTCATTTACACACGTGCATTACAACTTACAAATCACAGTGGATTTATAAATACACAACATTTAGTAACAGGCGTCTGGAACGGAACAACACAGTATTTAACTTTATGATCAATACATGTCAAGACTCAGTGACACCTTTGACTTTCAATATCTGATAATGTGTTTCAAACTCATCCTGGAGGCTGGATTGAACCATTTATGTGCAACACCCGTGCATTAGCCGCTATAAAACAGAGTATTTAACATATTAGTACGGTAAAAGTGAGTAAACAAAGACTAAACTAAAGCCAGGGAAGTGCTTTCTTATAGGCGAGAGCGATTGTGAATAAAATATCACCTCTTATTATTTCTAAAAAAGCACCACAGTAAACAGTCGTTCCTCCAAACAATTCAACTGACAATAAATTGTGGAATGCGGCCGACATCCAGAAGACAGATACGTTCATAAACGACGCCATCACTGCCACATAAAACAGCCCAAGAAATGGACCTGAGTTTGAATTGCAAAAGAACTGCGACGCCGTGGGTCTATGATCATTAACCCACCGGAGACGAGGAGGATGGATGCGTGGTGTCTGTGTATGTACTGTATGTATATTAGATGACCGTGAAAAACATTTGCAGAGCTGCCAGTTCTCTGCTGCCGAGGTTAATCTGCACTGACTTTCATGACTTAATCTAAAGCATCTAAATGCAACGCAGTTCTCCCCAGAGATTCTGCTTCAAAATAATGAAACTGCACATTTTATTCTACGTGTCCTTATAGAAAATGGCTTATTTACAAATATATATATATATATATGGAATAAAAAACATGCATTTTTTAAGCCTACAGTATGGCCTTGGCTGAAAAAAAAAAAAAAAAGTAAAAACACATTTTCTACTAATGATATGACATAATACAAACATGCTCCACATTTGCATTATTTACCATATTTACATAACATATACATCATCTTCTCCTCACATGTTTGAAAAGGTGTATTCAGAAATATGTTCCCATTCCATTCCTCTTAAACACCACTCACTCATAATAATGACTTCTTGACTATTTCTTCCACTATTTACACAATATACAGTTTATCCATGTATTTATTTATTTATTTTTTTAATTCAATATACCAAGAAAAAACAGGTCAGGTCAAAACCACACTGTTATTAAACACTGACGTCATCATCCTGAGTTAATCACTTTCCCATGATGCTTTTCTTCAAAGTGTTATTGGTCTCGGTGATGTTTTCAGGTATCGACTTGAGCATGAAGTTAAATTAATAGGCTATTATGTTTCTCTAATATTTTATTGTGTTTAATTATGTGTGGAAAAATTATTAGACCAACCTTGTTTTCTTCGGTTTCTTGTTCATTTTAATGCCTGGTTCAACTAAAGGTACATTTGTTCGGACAAATATAATGGTGACAACAAAAATATATCATAATAGCTTAATTTCAGAGCCGATATCTATCTATTTAACATGTTTTATTGATAAAAACCAAAATCACTTCAGTTCTTACATCAATATCTATGTCATTGTACTGATAAGAACAGTGCTTTTATTCATTTTTTTTATTGTTATTTTGTCTGTTTTAGTCAAATGATAGACACAGGCGTTAGTACTTCATTGCATAACCATTGTTTCTGATAACTTTATGGTCTAATAATTTATTTTTGACTAGATATTATTGTTGTTACAATATTTTGTCTTGTATCTTGTGCAGTCTCAGCATTTATTTCCTACATTTTCTTTAAACTTACAATTGTGCTCATAAGTTTACATACTCTGACAGAATACACATGGGACGGTCTATGATAATGACCCAAAACACCAGGTCAAGTCCACCTGTCATTGGCTACAACAGAAAAAAGTGAAGGTGTGGGCGTGGCCATCTCAGTCACCTGACCTCAGTATCATTGAGTCACTTTGGGGAGGTGTCAAACATGAAGTTCACGGGAAAAAAACAAAATCTTAAAGGAACTGAAGGTGTTTCGCCAAGAAGAACGGGCAGCTTTAACATCTGAGATAATAAAGAGTTTCATCCATAATAACCATAAACGACTTAAAAGCTGTTATTGATGTTAAAGAAGAGAAAAAAGAGGATGAGAACTAGGGTTTGAACACTTTAGACCAGGGTTATTTGGATAGTTTCTGTTGTCAATATGATTTAAAAACAATAATAAATGACTTCACCCATCCCCTAACTATGAATGAAAGAAAGTTTTTTGTATTATTATTAATATTATCTAAAAAAAAAAAAATTACCAAAGGATCATAAATTCTACCAGTGTATGTAAACTTATGAACACAACTGTAATGAGCTGACCCACTGATCATAACACTGCCCCCACTGTCTTGAACTGTAGGCACTAGGCATTATGGGTAATTACTCCATCCACCTGTTTTCTCACTTTGACGTGTCCCCGTCTCTGGAACAGTGTCAGTGTCACTGGATGTCATCAGATCACATGACCTTTTTCCATTGAAACACATTCTTTACGCTCTTTGGATGTTTAAGAAATGAGAAGCTGCTGCATCTGTTGGAATTAAAGAATGCGTTTCCTGCACAAAACGTATTATACACAGCAGTGATTACCCACACAATTAATTCAAACTGATTTCACTCTAAATGGAAGAGAAATGATGCCTATCAGTGTGAAAAAAACCCTAGTGAGACAAAAAAAAAAATAATGACAAACATGTAGCATACAATATTGAAAAGTGTTTTGCATGCTGGATTAAAGTTAATGCTCATTTTAAACTGTAAACATTCTAAAGGAAATGACCAAATCTGTGGTTCTGCCAGTGAGTTGAATGGGTTTTATGAGTCTACATTTGTGAAAATAAAAGGAAAAGTAATGGAACTAATGTGGAAAAAGGCAGAAAAATAAGGTTGTGTGTTCATTACAAACAATTCAAGCACAGGATCAGACTAATATTCTTATACAGTAAATGGATGGAGTGGATGTGTTCTCACTTAAAATAAGAAAAAAAAACCTGTTGTTTCTCAGGATATTATGGAAGAATTTGATGAAATCTACTGTAATGTATGCTGGAATATCACATTACAGCAAAGTTTTTTTATGGAAGTGTCTGTTTTTGATTTTCTAGGAACAAGGGTTTGTTTGTTTCTTCGACTTCCTTTTTTGTGCGGTGTAGAAATATGATTCAGAGAACAACTTTTTACTTTTATTCTTCAAGCCCATTCCAGAGGATGTACTTTTTTCAGTTTTACTTGAATGGATAAGTTCTGTGTTTCAACAGGAATAAAAATGTGTGTAGTTTTAACGACTCTGACAAACATAGAAATAAAAATTAATGTGACCGTTTCATTTTAATTTCAACATAAACATTTACATCCTATTTTACTTAACCCTTTACATACTAGTCAGGTCAAATTTAACCCATTTTAACATTCAATAGTAGTAAAAATATCCTAAGCATCATTCTTTTATTCTGAAATGTAATGATTTTAACATTAAATTACAGTTGGCTGACACTTTTATCCAATGCGATTGAAAATGTAAAGCATAAAAGACCTTGCCCAAGGGCCCACCTGGGATTTGAACTTGCAACTTTCCGCAACAAAGTAAGCCATGTAAACAACTAAGCTATCCAGTTGATGACTTTTCCTGAATTTTGCCAAAATACAAAGACATAAAATGTTATATTTTTTATCACCTGGAAGGTTCAAATTCTAACTTCTTAAACTATTAGGATTCCAAATACACAAATAAATGAACCAAAGACTAATAAAAGTGGGTTTAGATTAATATGATTCCTTTAAAGGGTAGTCATATGACAGCGGATAATCTCAAAAAGGAAATTACGATAGCGAAGGAGGCCCCGGATAAACATTTCACTGAAGGTTTTAGTAACAAAAGACATAAAAAAAAAAACGGATGATCTATGAGGGATGGAAATGGAGATGAGAGGAAAACATGTTGAGATTTAGGAATGAAGGTGATCGAAGGCGTGTGTGTGTGTGTGTGTGTTAAGGGTCCGACTGCTCCAAATTAGATGGCACATCGCTGCAACGGCTGAAGAATTTTATTAAGAGTCTTTATATCTTCTGCCTTAAGCCGCCCCGATCAGCATAATCCCTGTCCAAACAAGAGATAATGAATCTTCTCTTTTAGTGTTGGGTTAGATAGAAGGAAGCATGATGCCAGTGGAGGGAGGCAGAAGTGCACAAATTATTGGATTTAGATTGGGGGGGGGGGGGGGGGTATTTTAATGGGTTTGAAGTAATACCACAACGTTAATGAAAAGTTGCCTCAGGCCTACATGTTGGGTGGGTAGGCTTTGTGTGTGTGTGTGTGTGTGTGTGATAGAATAAGCAGATAAGCTGTTCTTAACTTAGGAGGGAAAACACCCAGCTATTGTGAGAACGGATGTTATTGTCTTTTTATTATTATATATTATTCTGCTGCCATGCATTGTTATCACACACACACACTTGTCTGGTTGTATTTTTAGCATTTGTATTAATGATTTTGAGCACAAGTGTATTTTCGTGGACTGTTCATCCACTCGCTGTGTGAATGGACCTGACACACACACACACACACACACACACACTGTTGTTGAAGTTTGCTTATCTATGTACATATTCAATATTTAATTTACATTTTCTTTTCTGGCTCGTTCAAAGACACTTAAAGCAGGAGTATAGCATAACACATTTAATTAAACCCTTTTATGTTTAGTGTTTATCTGCACTGCCAGGACTCTTCTATAGATTCTAATGACCTTGGAAACACTTTTGATCTTGTTCAGCTCTGTAAATGCTAATGTTTCTCAAACTTACTCTATTTAAAACATGTGTGTCGAGTTGGGGTTTTTTTGTTTTGTTTTTTTGTTTTTTTGCAGCGTTCCTCTTATAAAACTTTCCATATCTGTATGGAGGGTTTTTATTATTAAAACGCAGCTTTATTGCGATGTTAGATAAAGCTACAAAGGGAATCCCTGCAGGCTAAAACTAATTTATTCACCCAAATATAGGATTGAGTTGCAAACATTATGCAGAGCAACAAATAAATAAAACACGATTCCAATATGTTGTTGTTTTTTTTAATAACTTCAAAATTCAATAAAAGCGGTGTTATTTATCTGCGGTTGTCAGGAGGTGACTAGTGAGAACAGGTGAGATGAACCTTTAGAATAAACCAACATCTCATCCTTTCAGTTTTTCATCTCAGATTGTCCTCATGTTCCTCAGACTCTTTTCTGCAGATCGTTGCCGGTGGATAAAGGTGAAAACTTAACCTTCACTATTAAAAAGAATCACTACCAGACAGCCCAGATGCATTTAAAGGATGTCTGGAATCTGCCCCGTTTCCTTTATGTTCTATTAATTAAACAAAGCAGTTCAGTGAAGAGGTGGTGAGTTTCAAAGGAACCAAGGAGACAGAAAAAAATCACAGCGACTGAACTGACTGCGGTAGATATAAAAAGCATGATGGGCAGATATCGGCAAAATGTGACTCAGACGGCGGGAGAGAGGGAGGGGGAGATGCTGACTGTGATAAGAGCAGACATGTACAAGGTCCTCTGTGGCCTCAGCTTCCCACGCGCATGTAACCCAGACTTCTATCCACAAATCATGACACCAGAAGAGGAAACGGGGGCTCTGACCAATATACAGCGGAGGAGAAACGGCCCTGTAACAGTTGTGCGTGTGCACACGTCTGCCACTGCCACCAGCAAACACATACAATACCATAATATCCAGAATATATCAGTGTCTTCACTCCCAACCACCACTCACAGATTCAATATGCAAAAAGGTTTATTGTCATTATGTGCACGTAACGATATTTTTCTTGAAGGTTCTCAGCCTGATAAAGAAAATTTTAAAAAATAAAATATAAAAACGCTCAATAATACGTACATCAGTCAGTAGAAGCTGCTGGTCCTTCAAAGAGCAGAAGCTCATTGTCAGCTTAAGTCATCAAATTTGTCAGTTTATATGCAAATTCTGCCTCTGTTCCTTTAAGAAAATGGTCTGTGACGCTAGCTTGCTAGCTAGCTAGTTCAGTCTGACCTAGCTAAGAGTACGACTGATTGAACTATCTAATGGTTTGCGCTCTCCGAGTGCTTTTAGTTCTGATCTGCGATGGGACTGATAGGCTGAGCAGTTAAGTGAAGGTGTATATCTGAGAATACCTGTCAATCAAAACGGCATTCATCCTTTCGACTGATCCTCCAATCATCATGCAGAAGCTCAGTATCCAGGTCAGCCAAAGCCCGCCCACATTCATCCCCAGAGACCATGAGGATCCGGGGGCGGGACAAAAACATGGCATTTATCCAATAACAGTTGAGTTTCGAGCTCCACGTGACCCCGCCTTCACCCTTTAGTAGGTGGGACAGGCTCCATGTGACCCCCTGGTGAGGATAAAGCAGGTTCAGAAAATGAATGAATGAAACATATTACTTTCCATGATCCCAGTTTCATCCAGATTCAAGATGTATTCAACAGATCCTGAAGCGTATACACTTTTCCAGCGTTCCACTGTTTATTGAACATTAAAAATAGGATCTAAATGATCATGAGAAGAAGTTTACCCCTTTGTTTTCATCCATAGTGAATTACCTGAGGTGTAAATAGAGGAGCTGACCGCTGCAGTAGATATTTGAACGGGCTGACCACCACCGCTGTCACTGGAATTCACACATTCACACGTTCGAACATTTGCCTCTGCAGGTTTTCAGTCATGGTGGTATTTCATAGTTGCTTTCCCTCTAACATGTGTGGCCTTTATGCTTTTTGTTCTACTTGAATTAAATAGGACATCACATTATTCAACGTCCATATGTGCAAACACAGGGGCTCGTGTGCAGCTCTGGGACCCACTGAACTGAAGGTAAACAACATGGAATATGACTGAGTGGACAGTGGACAGGATAGAAATATGTGCTGGTTCAGATGTGACTGATGGACACAGTCAGACCCTCCCACTGAGCCCACTGTGAACCACACACTGAACACAGACAGGATGAACCCTGTGACCTCACATTACCTGTGGAATTCTGTCTGAGCTGGAAGGTCCGAACCCAGACAGAGAAGAACAGAACTTTTCACAGAGCAACTGTGTGAGTTAGTGAAAAACCAACATACTATTACCACTACTAATATTATTACTACTACTAATAATAATAATACTATTACCACTACTATTATTATTACTACTAATAATAATACTATTACTAGTACTACTATTACCACTATTGTTATTACTACTAATAATAATACTATTACCACTACTAATATTATTACTACTACTACTACTACTACTACTACTAATAATAATAATAATAATAATAATAATACTATTAACACTACTATTATTATTACTACTAATAATAATACTATTACTACTACTATTACCACTATTGTTATTACTACTAATAATAATAATACTATTACTACTATTACTACTAATAATAATAATAATAATAATAATAATAATAATAACACTATTACTACTACCACTACTACTACTAATAATAATATTATTACTACTATTATCACTACTACTACTAATAATAATAATAATAATAATAGCTTAGATTTCTATAGCACTTTTCTAGGCACCAAAAAAGCGTTTTACATTATTGACCCATTATTCATTCACTCTCACATTCTCTTCATCACCTCTTCCACCTGTCTCTCTCACTTCTCACTTTTGCACTTCCTGCTGGAGCGCCCCCTGGAGGCCATTAGCTTGTGCATACTGGAGCTGCATCCTTGTATAAGCCTCAGGGTTCAAAGGGAGAAGAAATTAGCAGCTTATAGTCTGGAAAGTACGATACTCTCATCAATATCAACATTATTAAAACCCCCTCTGTTGTTGCCATGTTTGTTATTGTTGACTTTCTTCTTCTTTTTCTCAAAACATTTTACTCTTCCTCATGGTTTTTGCCCAGTACGGTAATTAAGAGTGGCGCCCTCTGGTGGATTGATTGGAAAACACTCAATCCAATGTACAGGACACATGGAAGTCTGAAGGCGGTGACACAACATTAGAAACGGACAATTCAGATGCAGCTGGAATATAACTGGAAAGCGTTTATGCTCCCTTTATGTCCATAAATAGGCACACTACCTACACTCACCTGGTTTTTCATGACTATTTACATGGCAGATTCTCACTGAAGGCATCAAAACTATGAACAAACACATGGAATTATGTCGTTCAAAAATATTGTGACATAACTCAGTGCATGTTTTATATTTTGGATTCTTCAAAATAACCACATTTTGCTTTAATTACTGCTTTGCACATTCTTAACATTCTCCTGATGAGCTGAGGTAATCATGAAATGTTCCCAACGATGCCGAGCTCGTGTTGGCCATGTGCGGTCCATCTCATGTTATTTAAATGAGAAGGTGTCTAAACTTTTCACCAGTCATGTACCTATTTATGTACGTAAAGGGAACATAACATAGCTCTCCATCAGCTCCCAGTTACATTTCAGCACCAGCCGGCCTCTGCATCCAAACTGTACCGTGAACCATGACTCAAGAACCACCATACAAACATACAGAACCGTGGATAACCTGGATCGTTGCATCCCTAATAACACAAATGTCATTTTTCATTATTATTTCCACATAGTTTTGCAGTTTACAGTTTGACTGCCGCTCTTTTAATTGTGTTATTTCATTATTTTATTATGACATCTACCAAATTAGGGCGCTTAATTTGGTAGATGTCATCATCTCCAATTTCTTTGTTTATTTCAGCAATAGGCTTTTTTAGGCGCAATAATTTATGTCAAATCATGTATTTTTAATGTTTTTTTTTTATTATTCCGTGCCAGTAAATGACTCTTCTTCATTAGGTTTATAAATGAACAGTGTTGAGCTTGTACTATAATAGATGCATAAAACTAATATAATTAACCAAAACTTCATTAACGTGACAGCCCAACATGTCACATGTGTATAGTGGTTCTTACACGAGGCATCATTAGTTACTAAGACATCAAAACAAAATCTCACACTAGCTTCTAATACAGAAACAGTGAGAGGTAAGCAGCACATGATTCCCTCATTTCTCTAATTAGTGCACAGTTATTTCTCCCTCCTGGGCCAATTACAGTCATATTGATGAAGACCCCAGATGTGCATCTTAATAATTAACAGGGTCATATTACGGCTCTCGATGCGCTCACCGGGCTACGTTTTCACCTGTGACCTGGTACTACACCGAGGCAGGCGGAGGAAATTCATGCGGCTGTCGGGTTCAATTAGAGACGTAATGTCTGATGAGAGGACTGAGTCTGACCCGGAGATCAGGCCGAGGCAAAAAGGGGTCAAAGTAAAGAGGTGATGACCCATGAGCTGTGGGGGGGTGGGGGGGCTGATGGCTGGTGTCAGAGGTCTGAGCAGAGGGATGTTGCTTAATTAAAGAGAGAATACAGTACTAAAGTATGTAAGGAAAAGTTGAGTTTTATGAAAAAAAAAAAAATAGCAAATGAGGTTGGCCCGACAGAACATTAAATATTGTCTTCATACTGTCTGCTATAAAATACAAGTCTAAGCACATTTGAAAACTTTAGTTTCTGTTTAATGTGCATTTTCTGTTTTATAAGGTTCTGCCAGTTTGGGTTGCACCCACTCCACTGTGTCAGAGAAACTACAGCATTTTACAAAGACCTAAAACTGCTTCATCACTGAAACTGGCAGAGACAGAAACCTTAGGAAGTCATTGAACTAAATGATGTTCACCTGCAAAGCAATAAAAAAAGAAAAAGAAATGTAAAGCGTACAAGCTAATCAGTGTCACTGTAATACTTTTCCCACCTATCTGTTTTTATATACATTTCATTTGCACTATAACTGCAAAGAACAGCAAAAAAAAAAAAAAAGACTGTGTTTGGCCTGAAGGTTTGCGCGTCCAAATGTAAAAGGCTGCAAAGGTTGACTGAAAGTGATCTTTTCCATTTATCCCATGCCTGTGATCCTGGTTATAAATGTGTGAAATTTACCAGACACAGCCAGGCTCGTAACACGCATGTAGAAAAACATGTGGGAAAAAAACAATAAATGGCTGTTTTGGTGTATGAGTGTGTGCTGACGCATTCACGAGTCCCCTGCCGGGCCGCACTAGTGAGAGTTAGCGTGGATGCAGATCTGACAAGACAGATTAAGCTGGGGGAAAAAAATTGTCCTTTTTAATGTTTACACCCGTTGCATGCCCAGATTAATTACAGACATACACAGGAAGTACACATCCAGGGACAGTGTAGTCATTTGTCTCCCACAAAACACGCATACACACACTGAAGAAAAGATAGCACCATGCTAATGTGACATCTTTTCGTGCCTCGGGGATGTGGATAAGATTATGTGTGTGTGTGTGTGTGTGTGTGTGTGGTACTTCTACGGCAGGAAGTTCATTACTGTCTTACCGCTCCGTATGAGGCCACCCGGCACAGAGCGATTCACCAGAACCTGAACATCACGCTGGGAGCCCAGCCTGAGGGGGAAATGCACCCAGTACGGCAGCGTCCTTAACAGCAAACACCGAACAAAACCACGAAAAGCACAAATCTGAAAAACAAATAATCTCAGAAATATATGTACACCTGCTCTTCCAACGGCGCATTTGTTTACAATATTAATCCTCCCTGTATTATTAAATAACTGTGCTGAGCTCAGGTCCTCCTGCAGACGTAGAGCTCTGTTTAAAGGACCTGAAATCCTTCAACTCAAACCAATTTGTTTTATAATTATTAAAACTGTAAATCTAAGCCTGGAACGTGTCATACAAGCTGAGCATCTGCACATGGCGTTCATCACACAACAGAAACGTGAAACTAATAATAATAAAACTAGAAATCGCCTGTGAAGCTATAAGTGTGTAGACATTTCAGAAGCTAACGCCTGAAATTATGTGGAAGAACCAAAAGCTGCAGGTCCATGAACGGCCACTAGAGGTTAATTCTAAAACCCTTCAGATGTTAAAATATCAACTGTTAAATGGCTCGTATTTATCCAAACTCACTTTTATTAGTTTTTGGTTCATTTATTTGTGTATTTGGACAATAATAGTTCGTAACCTTTGAGTTTGAACCCTCCAGGTGCTGCAAAACTATGTTTATTTTAATTTAAAATAAAATCGAGTGGATTTCTATAATGATTCCTGCTTCATTTGTTACGTTTTATAACAAGTTACATCATGACATTTACACATAGAAGGTCTGGACTTCTGATGAACATTTCTCCGAGTGTGATATAATTGTTTATCAGCAGCAGCGGTTGTAGTAAAAACTGAAAATATGTCCAAATTTGGAGCAGATTAACAACCTGGAGGGGGCGGGGCCTGAAGTGGTTCTTGTGCATTTAAAGGGCCAGTGCTCATTAGTCAGAAATAGTGTTGAAAATTAACCTGTGGAGTTTAATTAATGAATTCAGACCCAAGCAGAGAATTTACACTTTATATAGACCAAAGGAAATTATGTAAAATAATAATTACGGTTTTTTTTTAAAGCTAAATATCACTCCTTTAAACGGTTATGTTGCATAAATGTTGCATTTAACCTTATTACTGTTACTACCTTACTACTGCATGTTAGTATTGAGAAGTTACATTAAAAAGATAGCTATAGCATAACACAGCCTGATAAGCTAATGTTAGCTTTAACTTGGTTTAATATGAAGTGCGAGCTAGCCTGCTAATGAATGTTATTACATGACACTAACATGACATTAGATATTAAGTACAATTTTATGTATACATTAAATAACTAATGAATAGTACGTGGTTTTAATCATAAACATTTCAATGTGGCTAAGGCTTCTACATCTCCCCCTGGTGGCCGACTGCAGAACAAGTCATAACTCCGACCCCAACAGAGGTCTCAGGGGCTCCCCAAGAAACGTGAACATAATTAAGCTTTGAGGTGAAGTGATTTAAATAGATATAGAATATGTTAACACGGTTTTAAAATGCAGCTTACCCAAAAACTGAACCCATGTGACTGATGAGCATATTCTTGGGGATTCCAGTAAAGCTTTAAAATATGGCTGGGGGGGTCATGTAAGGTGTGGACAGATGACATTATATCGCTTAAAATATACACAGCCTCTATGTTAGATGTAATAAAGAATGTGTGACTACATTTTCTGTTACAGCCGTGTGTAACATGGCCTGCGCCGCATGGTGGTGCAGTGGCAGTGGCTGCAGCATTTTGGCCAAAAATAAAATGCAGATTTTTTCCTCTAAGAACATGATTTCAGTTTGGTCTAGTGGTGGCATATTATGTCATGTTGTTTTCGTGTGCAGCCCACAATGCCACACACCGTTTCCACTCTAGCGTGTGATGAAGTTTGAGGTGCTGAAATAAGTTGGCTGTGCTGCTGTTTTTGACCGATACCGCCTTCAGGCAGAGTTTGCAGCGAGGAATGGTTTGGTCTTCATCGGAAACTTTGAAGCCGTACCAATACCACACAACCGACTTACTTTTGCTATTTTTAGCCACAAACGTCTCACTCTCCTTAGGAAACAGCATTTTTGTACTAGTGTGTGGAGACCAAAGACTGTGGAGACTGCTCTCACAGTTAGGAGGAGGAGCCTATGGTAACCCAGAGACACGAGGGAGATGGAATTTGATGAGTAGCCTTTTTTTTTTTTTTTTTTTTTTTAAACATAGTCCAAATTAAATAACCAGATTTTGATTTAAAATCCATTATTTGTGCAGCCCTTGTTGGCAACTTCACTTCACCGCAAGAACGTTCTTTTGAGTCCAGCATCCACGTCTCTGTGGGTTCTTAAAGGTTCTCCGACATCCAACAACCATCCAAAGACACGCACCTTCAGAAGTTAACTGGTCGATCTAAAACCCCTGTAGGAGAGTTTCTGTGTTAACGAAGGACGAAGCAATTCAGAAGATGGATGAATATGGAGCCAATAGTGTGACTTCTTTCGGAAAGTTAGCATCCCTCATAGACAGACCTATTATTAGTTCTCAAATGCAACAATGTTAATGTTTACATAAAAAGTCACACCTCGTAGTCACTTGGCCCTACTTTCTCTCTCTTCGTATCTCTGCGTGCTGCCACAAGATGATGCTAGTCTACCTGTTTCACTGCTGAAAAAAGTTGTTGACAAGTGCACAGTAGTCAGCATCATGACAACGCACTGATAGGAAATGAGAGAAAGTAGGACCAAGCGATTACGATGTGTGACTTTTTCGTGGACATTGGTTTGTGATGCAAATAAATCACTCTTTTGAACACATGCTGTT
>JAPSES010000105.1:5325227-5369416 GCA_029822895.1 Maxillicosta whitleyi | reverse complement strand
TTTTTTCTTCTAAAAATTGTTTTTGTTATTAAGAGGGGAGGGGGGAAGCTGACTCTGAAACCGAGAGGTTTGCGTCACATAGTTTGAACTTTGTTTCACTCGTAATAAGTGAGGTCACCAAATCAAAAGAATTAAAAAGAAGGGGGGAGTGGGCGGGGTGGGGTCTTTATTGCTATATAATTCAGTGCAGATTCATGAGTAATACCACAAACACATCCACCCATTTATGATTCATGAAGAAAAAGAAAGAGAAAGAATGGGAATTGAACTCAATGAACAGAGGGAAAAAATGAATAGTACACAACTCGTTGGGTTTTTGTTGTGTTTCTGTGAAGATTCTGTGTTTTCTATTGTTTTTTTTTTGTTTTTCTCTTTTTTTTTGTTTTTTTTGTTAGGGTAACTGTACGGGCAGGCGCCTCTCTCTCTCTCTCACTTGCGTCCGAGAGGCTAGCAAAAGGCAATTACCAGTTAACTGATCAGCAGGCAGGCTTGGGGCGGCTCGTCATTGGGTGAAGAGTTCAGAGGTCAGAAGGTCATGTGTTAGTTGCCGGTGGCGGCTAGGTGGTTAGAAACAAAAACAAAACAAACAGAAAAAAAAGATAGAAAGGATATTAGTGTCAGCAAGAAGAGACTGGAATGACATCATTTTAACAATAAAATGAATGCAATCTCTTAATGTCGCCCCTAACATGAGGTGAACCCAGCTAATCTGTGTACCATCATGATGACATCATGATCTACTAAGCCCCGCCCCTGAATCAGGTAGCTCGGTGGTTTAATTTAAAGCGCACATTGCCCCCACAACCACAAAAAACAAAAAGAAGCAAAGAGCGGCTGAACAGACAAACGAGAATAACAAAAAAAAAAAAAAAAAAGAAAAAAAAAAGAAACAAATCTAGTGTTTTAGTGTCTTTCAAGTTGCAAATGACAAACAGTGTGATTAGTGTTAAGGAGACTCGCTAAAGTTATGTGAGAAATAACTGTGACTAGTGTTAAATAAATAAATAAATAAATAAATGTGCAATGAATAAATGAATCGTCGTTTTCCGATTCTTTCTCTTTATTTAGCAGTATATTTTTATATAATATAAATATACACAAGAACCATAAATACATTTGATATAAAATGCTCAAATATAAAATGACAGTACCTCATGTACAACTGAAAATATTAAAAATGTATTTTAGCTTTATTTCAATATTTGCAATACACTGGAGAGAATGCAAGCTACCTCAGCTTATGTCTGTGCGTGTCTTTATCTTCCATAGAAAAATAAAAAAATCCAAAATAAATTTAATTTCAAGGTGAAATGGTGCCTGGTAGCAGCTACTTCTCTAACTAGCGACTAGCTCTGTCAGATACAGTATAAGCAAATGCGTCTCCTTTTTCTTTTGCTCCTTATGAGCTGAGGAGATAAATCATGTATGGGTACAAGCCTGCCCCATTTTAGGCTCTAATCTCACATCAGAGGAATGTCATTATACACTTTCAACACTGCCTCGCACAGTACTACCTGTCCTGGGTTCACAGCTGCATATATAAACCAAAACGTAAGGAGCCCGTTTCCTGCCAAAACTACAAAAAAAAAAAAAAACAAAAAAAAAAAAACGTTTCACAAATACTCAGATTCATTAACAAACAGTGTGGTGCTTTTTGTTCTGCAAATACAAAACCTATGAAACATATTTTAAATATATCATATATAATTTTACTCAAGTGTCTTAAATAATACAGCTTTAACTGGGTCAGATTCCACCAAACTCAGTATAAAATAATTAAAATTTATACTCACAGATCAAATGATGTTATGTTCAATTTTGGGTTGGGCTCAGATTTAGTCTATCAATGTGTCATAAAAGTGTTGCTACTTCTGGTACCTTAATCTATTGCTTTAAACGTGCTTTGTTCAGCAAGCTGTAAAATACAAGATGCTAATTCATTCATGTTGGATAAATAAAATGATATTAAATAAAATTATATATTAACTCAACTTTTACTTCATTTTGTCTCAGTTTCTGACTGCACTTCGCTTTGAATGAATATTTGTCAAATGCACGTTTGTGATCAAATAAATTAACTTTAACCATTTTTCACTTACTTTCTTACGTAATTAATAAAACTATAGATTACATTTTTGTATTTAAATCCCTAAAATTGTGGGAAATGACTAACAGGAAGTAGCTTCATATGGACACAAAAAAATTAAGTTCAGGACTGGGCAGTCACTTTTATTTCCTGTGTTGCTTTATGAGTACGAAATTAACATTATTATTCACCAAATACTGTATATAATTAATGACATATATTAAAGCTATGAGGGTGCACCTACATATTTTTGTGAAACATCAACATAATGAAAGATGATACCAGAAGTCACATTTTTAGTTTATGTAGATTGGATTTTTTGTTCTACAGGTAACAGCAATTTTACTAATGTCTTCATTTATTGTGACATATTAGAAAAATGTACACGTAACATGTGTTTCATACTGGCATATTCATTTACCAATTATGTTTTACATTTTGAAACAAAAGTGTTAGTGCATCTCTGGGTCATGTTTGTTTGGTTTTGCAGGAAATGGGCTCCAGAAAAAAAAGAAAAAGAAAAAAAAAAGCTGTTTTAATAACTTTTGCCTGAGCTTGGAATTATACACAGTCTAATATACTGTATATGTCAACATGTAAACAAAATGTGCATACCACAGTCAACCATTTAGCTGGTGTGTGGATGTATGGGTAAGAAAAGGTGGTGGGGGAATAAAACAAAAAAATACAATACAGACAATATACAAATTCCCAACTAAGGCAACGAGGCATAATACTGTAGGCATTAATAATCAATGAAATGCATCAGTCAAGAGCAGAGTGTAGCTAAGAGACTAAACTGACCTCTGTCAGCGGTCACAATCCTTTGGTAAGGATGGACCCGCGTGTCATGCCGTCTCACTTTAGTAGCCATTGCACCTAGATTGTAACAGGTCCACAAGGTTAGAAACCGTTCACTTTGAGGAGGGGAAAAAACAGTCATCTTTTACAGTAATAACATTCACATTTTTTTACCATTATCATCATTATAATGCTTAGATATTACAACAATACACAGAATAGCAACTTAATACAGATTATAGTACATATACACACACACACACAGCACATAATTTTTTTTTACGTGTAGAAAAATGCAGTAGAAAAAAATAATACACCTTTTTGGACTTCTAAAAATGCATAACTTAAGTAATAAAATTCCACAGTGCTCAGAGTTATACAGAAGACTCTTTTTGAAAGGGGGGGCAGGTAAAGGGTATAGGCTCCTGGGCTGTCTGGAAAAATAATGTGATTCTTCCTGTGGGATCTGAAGGGGGATTGAGAGAAATTTGTCTCTTTATTTTGAAAGGTGGGGAAATCCAATACAGCTCTGATGGTAATTGAATAGTGCCAGACACCACCTGCCTCCTCCTCCCGCTCTTCTCTTTTATTTTGCCTTTCCCTTTTTTCGCCGTTTCTCTCCAATCTGCTCACCGGCAGCTCTGCCTGTCATTTTACTACTATATTTGTCACAACTCATTTTGTCCTACTTGGTTGAGTCTGCTCTGCGTAAGCATATGTGACAATAACATGGCACAAACTGTTTGCATGTCACTTTGTGTTTGAAAGGAGAAACGTACGAGAGGAAGGAGCACAGACTTATAATAAAACTGCCCTTATGAAGGATTTTGGAAGAGTTTGGAAAGAGGTTATTAATTAGGGTGCAAACACTTCATAATTCATTCATAGTGTCATAACACATTAAAAAAAGATTATTAATGAACTTTTATCATTAAAGGCTTATTGCAGGGTAGCTGAAAGTCTCCATCAGCTGCATTAAGAGCCGGAGAAAAAACAAACTAAGTTACTTCTACGCTACCGATCAATTGCTTCGATACCACTGAACATTAGTGTCAGTGTGGTTTATATCATTAAACTAATACAAGATTAATCACAGAACTTCTTTTGAAGATAACGTATCTGTTTTAAAATGCATAGTAATGATACGCAGCCCTATACCTGTCAGTGTCATTTGATAATCATTAATTACATTGCAGTATTGAAATAATATTGGCATATTTTGGTACTCAAAATTGGCATATTTAATTTAGTTTCATGCACTAAAGCTATAAAAATAGTGATTTACACTTTGACACTAAATATTTATAGATAGTAACTCGTTACCAAAGCGTTTAACATGTAGGCTGATGAAGATAATAAGAAAAGGAAATGGAAAAATCTGGATATTCAACAGACTAGAAGGATGGCGGTAATTTAATTTTGCCACGTAGTGAATCCAAACTGTTTCACAGCTTCTTTATAACTGCTGGTTGATAGTGTTTGCATTCTAGTTAATAACCAGCTATATATCCTTTATATACATAGTGCATTTGTAAAGCGGTACCCAAAAGGTTGATGTTTGCAGGAAGTGTAAAAAAAACTAACTAAATAAATCAAGACCTCTTAGGAGTGGAGTGGGCTTGTAAAGCAAAAACGCAACACAGGTTTCGTCTTGGCACTGTCAAGTAAAGTACTGGTTTTGGCTGATGACTACTCAGACACCTACACTACTCTGAAGCAGCAGATGGCCGGACTTCTCATTCTCGGAGAAGCCCAATGGCGGCTAGATACAGTAGCGCAGGCAGTCGAGGCAAGCTGAGTTTGAGTGTGTTCCAGAGGGCCCTGTGTTGCTGAAGGCACCGATCGATAGTGTGAGTAAATAAAATGCACTAAGCTGGTGTAACCCTGCAAGTTAAAGAGAGAAAAGCCAGTCAGCTGCCCCTGTCTGTTCTAAACATGACTCCCAGAGGCACCAGGAATACACGGGTCAGCTAAAATCACACTTGTGTCTGCTGCTGCTACTGCTGCTGAATGACGCCGTAGTCGACATTAGAGGACTGCTGTGTCAAATTAAAGCTGGGGAGTGACTGACAAATGCGCCTTTCTTCATAATGTGGGAAACAGCTCTGCTTTTGTTGCCTAAATACAACATATGGTGGTGATATGAACGCATGTCTTCAGTAGAGCTATCTCTTTGGTAGCAAACATGTCACGCCTACAGCGCCACCGCAAATGAAAATATATCCAGATCCTGCACTCCTGACACATAAACTATGGGGGAACGCCAGGCGTTATAGTTCAAGTACATGGGGTAAAGCTAAGACAATGCAGAGAGGAAGGAGAAAAAAGGCAAGACTGGAGGAATTTAATGAACATCCCCAGTGGGAGTGAGAGGGGGACTATCTACAGGCATCAAGGCCTGCCTGCAGAGAACAGCGCCGAGAAATGATTTCAAAAGCTGCAGAAATCCGAGGGGATCTACCACCAGACTGAAAATGCCTCCAGGCCAGTGCATGAAAGGGTTAGAGAGCAGGCTGCGTATATGAGCGTGGCTCATTTTAGACAGCGCCAAGTCCTCCTATATACTATGAATAAACCTAGGAGAAAAGAGGGGATGTAAACCTGAGTGCAGAACGGTTTGACGAGAGCGTAACTGAACCCTAAATTATAAACAGGATTTTCCAAGAGCCTAGCCCTCACAAGGGAATTTTTTTTTGTCAATTTTCGTTTTAATAATAGTGTCCATTTAAGCCACAGAGCTGGCCATCCCATTACCAAGACCTTCACCAGTACATCCACCCTTTGAGTTTTGTTTTGATCTTCAGGTGGACACGACATATTTACCTTTCAAAAAGTCCTGACTGTGGCTCATGGAAGCCGCGTCCATCACCCCGGCTCCGGGGTAAAACAAGCCGCCCTCCTGTCCAGGCTGGCTAAAGTTGGCCGGTGTGCCCATGCTCCCCCAGGCTCTCTTACCTAGAACCCCACTGTGTTCGATGGGGTACTCCAGCAGGGAGGTGGGTGCCAGGGCGTAAGGGTATTCATAAGGGGCGGTGTAGATAAGCCCGCCATCCGGTGTGGGAGGCACCAGAGTGGGGGTGCCGTTGGGCAGCATGGCAGCCATCTGAGTGGGCCTGATGAGGTTCATGAGGGGTGCCCCTGGTGTCGGGGGTCGGAGTGCCGGGGGAGGCAGCACCTGACCTGTGGGGCCCGCTATAAGACGGGGGCCCTGGGCAGCTGCCGCTGCCGCTGCAAGAGAGAACGCAAGGGGGGCTGCCATAAGCAAAGAGAGTGAAAGAAAAGAAGAAGAAAGGAAGAATTCGAGAAGTAAAAGTGTAGCGTGTTGGATCATAATCAAAGATGAACAGTGAAGTGTGGAAATACAAAGAAGGAAAAGAAAAGGGGGAAGAGGAAGGAAGTGGCAGGGAGAGAAGGGAGAAGAAGGGGCAAAAGGGAAAATTAGTCCATGCAATGATCACGGTGAACCACAAAAGCCACAATCTTGTTGCAAAAGAAAATTTCAACACAGCAAAAAAAATACTCCCCCCCCCCACAAAAAAAAAAAACACACATACACCAAAAAAGCACAAATGCTGCTATGTTCCCATTGCATTCAAAGCATACCGATCACCATGGCAGCTAGACATTCAGCTACTGGAAATGGCACATGTGAGGTAAAACAACACAACACAAGCCAACATAAATGGATCTACAGGTAGAGGAGACACACATTTCACAGTACATTGACACATTGTAGGATCACATTAATAACTTGTAAAATGATTATTGAGAAATGTTTGTCCTCTACATAGCTAGACGTCCATTTAGGTTGGATGATGTACAAATAACCACACAAAAATCTAATTTTAAGTGGTTCTGCATCAGCACATGGTATGAGCCGTGCCATTCAAGCTTCACCATATGGGGGACAGTTCGATCAAGCACTGGGGTAACTGAGGTTCGTTGGTGGGTATCCATTTAAGCAGATGTTAAACATATCATTGCTGAAAGATCTCTATTTTTATTTCACAAATTTGATCAGCAAGCCAGTTTGCTGTCATATTTTCTTTAAAGGGTAACACAGCATATCTATATCCAAATTACAGACTTACATTTGCAAATAGAAATGATACAAGTTATTAATACACAAGCACTGAAGATATGTGAACTAGTGACTAGCATGCAAAGTTGAGCAGGTGCGATTCAGCGATATGTTGACAGTCCAAGGGCCACTATGAGCAGGTGATACAGAGCGATTGCATCTACATTGCAGGGAGATGGGTGGAAGGATGTATAAGAAGGACAGAAATTTGAGGGAAGACTGGAATGGAAGTTGTCCTACTCATGGTTGGGAAGGTAAACATGAACTGTTTGGAGATCTTAAAGAAGAAAAGTTTGCTAGTGGTCAGACATATTGTGATGTATGTACATAGAAGCTGTTTACACATTAGCTTAATGCAAGTCAATAGGTTAAATTGATGAGAAACAGGAAGTGATGGCCTGTTCAGACCTGGCATCAATATACATTTTTCATGAGCTAATCACAAGTGCTTACATTAATATCCAATCAAACGGAATATATTCGGAGGCAATTGGGGCCACATATGATCACAGTCTTTAATCAGTGTGCATGCTAATGTGTCTGGAGCCAAGTTAAGGACCACTCCAGGTCAAGTCCTCTGTGTAACCCAATATATTCATACCAGCAACATCACAAGAAAGGGGTCATATTTTGTTAAACCCACTTTTAATTAGTCTGTGGTTCATTTATTTATTTGTGTATTTGGACTCTAATAGATCATACAGATTGAATTTGAACCCTCCAGCTGCTGCAAAACTATCATTTTGGCAAAAATCGATTTCTACAACCTGTTTTAATTCCTTCTTAATTTGTTACATCTATAACTAATTGCTTCATGACATTTGCACATATAAGGTCAAGATGTCCAACGAACAGAGGTTGAACAGTGGTTGCAGTAAAAACTGAAAATATGTCCAAATTTGAGCCGATTATCTAAAATAAAGTTGTTGGTTGAATGGGACAGAGCAGCATAGCCAACAACCTGGAGGGGGCGGGGCATGTGTATTTAAAGGACCAGGCCTCAAAATGACCTTTCTGATGTCATTACTCAGAAATAGTGTTGACAATGGGTCTGTGGAATTGAATTAATGAAGAATTCAGACCCAAGCAGAACATTTACAGTTTATGTAGAGCACAGGGATCATATTAGCCATCCACCTGTATCTGTATAATCCATATATTAAGTCGTTCCATTTTTTGAATGGCATGAAGAGAAGTTTTGTTTTTCCATCTTCAATAATGTCAAGTAGTGGAGATAAAAAGGCCAGTAAAATATTCTTCTGTTTATCATTCATACTTATATCAGTGTATTTATTTGTGATGCATTTATCAAGACAACTTGTAATGTAATATGTTGATATTTTAAGCAATTTGACAAGCATATTATTTTACATATAAAATGTGGAAGTGGAATCTGATCATAAAAGGTCACTAGGGACACTGTAACAGCAGTTGCCAAGTTAGTATAAATCATTAAAACCATATATCAATGCCAGGTATGTGCAGCGCCAATGATGTATTTAGTTCTGTAACATAATCTAATATATAAACTTAAAAGATTAGTTGTTTAAATGATGCAAAAATTAGCCTGTGTAACTATGAATCCATGGATGTTCATAGCAGGTACTTACGTGTTTTGATGTTGTTGTCTCTGTATGTCCCATTTAGAATGGCTAGCTCCATGAGCTGCATCTTCTTTAAGTTGTCTTCTCCCTCCGCCTGAGGAAACAGGAAACACACATTTTAATGTTGATCCACAGTAACACAGAGGCCACTTTAACAGGCCAAATGAAACAATCCACGCAATGCCTGGTTCACTTTAACTAATTGCCCGGTTGTTGTTATAGTGAGACGTGTGTATCATTTGAACATGACATGTCTTGTGTTCCCTACGAGCAGCCGTTGGATTCGCTTTAGACAAACAGAGATGTAGATAAGCTAAAGTGCTGTTGTCATGGCAGAGTGCCTTGTTGTTGCTAAAATGCTGACAGAGACATTAAGTGTGGGAATACATATTCATAATCCATATCAGAATGATAATTACTGTAATTTTCTTTGCTCCCTTGTGCGCAATCAAATGCGCAATAACCGCCCTGGCTAATGTCAGTCCTGTCAATTAATGTTTGGATAAATAAATACAAAAGCAGCAGCCACTGTCATTATCGCCAAATTAGGGGACTGAAATTATTCACGGAAAGCAATTAAGATAGCACCCCCTCCTCCCACTCACACCCATCCATTCCTCCCCTGTTCCTCTCCCAACCCCACCACCTCCACCCCCAAACTCCATTTCCCCTGAAGGTAGTGAACACTCAATAACCATGACAACACAAAAGCCCCAGTGATTTTACAGGTTGTTCATCATAATTTAAACAGGGCCTTATGTGATTTACAGACTGAACTGAACAGTGCAAATGCAGGCAGAAGAAACACTCCTGACCTCAGATCCACCTCGAGTGAACTGATGATTCTGTGGCTGCGAAAGCTACAACTGTGCTGCCATTCAGAATGACAAGGTGGATCATGCATACATTTACACACTATACACAGTCAGGCCAAGGCGAAACAGCCTGTTGGAGGTGGAGGTTTTATTAGAAAGAGAGCGCGCGCTGAACCTCCTCCATTTTTCTATTCCATCTTTCCACAGTGTGTGGACTAATTCACAGTTCAACAACAGTCTGCCGCGCTATTCAGAAAATGATAAGGAAAGAAAGGCACGGAACGGCAGAGAGAAAGAAAACGGGAGAAAAAAAAATACGAGGGCTCAGAGTTAAGCCCTCCCCTGAGACTCCTCTTCAAGACAGCCACAGAAAGAGGAAGAGAAAGAGCAAGGTTAAGCAAGAGAAAAAGTGACAGAGGCTGGTCTCTCTTGACTAAATATAAGGCAGTGGCTTTAGTGAAGTCACAGTCCTCTGCTAAAAGTGTGTGTGAGAAGATGGAATTTTTAGTGTACTGCCAAAATGCCCCAATTAGCAAATCAAGGATATTCTCACCACTTCCTCTCTTTTGCTCCCTCTTTATCTATCCGGTATTTTTCAGTTGATCCAAATGATGAAATGCACGTTATACATCACATCAAACCACACAGTGATACATAGGGGTGTCTGAGACGAGCATTGTTACCCATAATTGTTAACCATACAAACCTAACTGAACACGGTCGAGGTCAATTGTTAACATGGCTAACAGTGGCAAGCATGTGTCTCATTATTGAAGAACCAAGAGCAGTGCTAATTAAATACCGTGACCCCTATAAACACTTATACATGAATGATCAGGCCTTAAATGAGCTGACTTTCACTCCTGAGGACACGGACAGTAAACCTTATTTAATCCAATTTGTTATTATTATCACATTGTTCCTGCTTTTACTCTGTTCCTCTTTCGTACATCACAAATTAAATGAGCTCTTGACCTCTTCTGCCATGTACAATAAAAAAAAACAAAAAAAACAAACAAACAAAGGCTGCAACCATTCCGTCATTACAAACAAACAAAACATCTGATTTTTTTTCTTCTTGAAGTGTGTGTGTGTGTACATGTCGCCTCTAAAAAACTGTGTCAGTGGTTCTGTGGAAGTGGGCCAAGTTGACTTGCTAGACAAAATTGGGAAAAGAGGGACTGAAAAAGACCAGATCTAAAAAGCAATGACATGTACCACTTTAAAGTTGAACACATTTATTCAGACGACCAAAGGAAAAAAAAAAAAAAGACACTATTTTTTGTTAAACTCACACTACTCACTACTCTTACCTAGTCCCATCACACTGCTCTTGAACCCAAAATGTAACAAAATTGTAAAATTGCTATATAAAAGATCTGCTAAATCAGTGACAACCAACCACTAGGCCCTGAAAAGAAAAAAACTATTTTGATAGCCAACTGATGGATTTGAATAATTTTATGTCAGAACCCTTAGATTCCAGTGTCTTAAATGTGATTATCTGCTTTCTTTACTCCTTCATGGTAAACTTCATTGTGTTGTGAACCAAACACACTTGCTCGATATTTTGTGATACATAATAGACCTAACAACTAGTTGAAAAATCGAGATAATAAGATGCATTAATCATGAGTGAACATAGTCCTTGGTTGCAGCCTACTGAAGACTAATTTTAGAAAAATTTTAACAAAATAATGAACACTTATGGCAGGTGTAGCCAGAGGGTAAGTGGTGAATATGTTAACCACTTATATATGGGAAGGTTCTTCAGCTGCAGCTCAGGACTACTGCATGCTGGGATATAAATGCAGGAGCTATTTGTGAGCATTGTATGATGATGGATCTTCAGGGCTGTGAGGGTTAAATGGGCGCAGGGGAAGAGGGTGCCACCATCCATCCAACTCTGCATAGGTGGCACACTCACAGTAGGAGAGACACAAAATAGAGGGCAGTGAGAGGGGAAGAGCACAGACATAGCTGAGATGAGGTGTGCGCTGCTGTCTGTGAAATGTGTGTGTATCCCCAGTGGAGCGCCACTGATATAGCTCCATCTTCTCACTAACACAGTTTGTTAGCTAAAGCCCCCAAACCCCGACAGATCGTTTTTGTTTTACATCTGAAACGAGCTCATCTTCCCCCATCAAAATACAAATCCCCGCTTGCAGTGTTCCTCTGTCTTTTTTGTTTTTTTTTTGTCTGTTTTCTTATTGGAGTGCTCTGAGGATTTTGGGGAAGTGAGCCAGGCAGCATTGGCGCTTTGATTTTCACTAAACAAGTCAAAGGCTTTTCAATGGCTGCAGACATGAGCTGTGAGGTCAGGATAAACCATCAGACTATTTATGTATTTTTAGTCTTTTACTTGTGGTTTAGAGTCTGCATTCATTTTTATTTTATAAGGGCACAAGAAGTTTTGTTCTTAGTAAAATATCTTTACAAGAAAGATAATTAAAAAACAACTAAAACTGGCAAAATTTACAACTACAAAAAAGGCCAATACATATTCAAGTTATGCTTATTACAAGCATTAAATTACAGACATTTAAGACAGGATTAAATAATGTAATCAGCTAAATGGATTAAATAAAGCAGATTTTACTTGCAATTCTTCTTTGTTTTAAAGTTCATGTTGCTTTGTTCGTTGTTTTGTTTAGTTTAAATGGTTTTATTCATTTATATCAGGAAACAGTTTTATTTTCTCACCTGTTTTAATTGAACTTTAAGTGTTTGTCACCGTAATAACCCTAATGCTTGCTACTCAACTTGGATCATGTCAGGTTAAATCATTTTATTTTAGAAGAACAGTTCATTTTTTAGTATTGCCTTGCTCAGGGTGTCACCACAATTAACACACTATCAGCACTATCACTATCAGGATGTGGCACCAATTAAAGAACCCCCAAAAAAGGGGAACAACACCTTTCAGCGAGACATAGCTATGCAGGGTCTACTGGTGTGTGTGTGTTGTACGTGTGTGTGTGTGTCTGTAATGATCAGGCTGCTGGAATTCCTCAGAGAGAAATAGCTGCTGGATTACAGAATGAGAGGGCCGGGGAAAGGAAGTTTTCCTTTATCATCCGTAGCATGCACACATGCATGCGTACAAATACACACACCCACACACTCCTGTCCATCAGCGAAAAAGCCACTCAATAAAGCTGCTCTATCCACAAGAATCAGATTCAATCAATGAGGCCTATTTGTGAAATCAGCAGAGCGGTAAAAGCTATCAGGGAGGAGCAAGACAGAGGGATGAGGAGAAGGGGGGGAGGAGAGGGAGAGCGGGTGGAAGACAGGAGTGCGATGAGCTAAAGTAGGTGAGCCGTGTCCCACCACCGATCTGACAACCCTGTGATGAGGTCACCAGATGCATGCTAAATCATCCTCTCCTCATCAAAGCTTGTGCCAATATGTTGATGAATACAGACTGTGCCTAAAAGCAATTGTTACAGAAAAATGGAGCTCAAGTTTAATGCTCAGAGATCCAACAGCTTCAGGCAAGTTAGTTATATAAGACTTAAGAGGGATGACATTTAAGACCAACTTTACAATAACCAAAATTGAAGAGAAAAACGTCAATTAACAAATTCATGGCGACACAATAAAACAGTCATAAATGCAAGCTGCCTCGTCCCTTTTATCATCCATTGCCTTTCAGCCTACACTCATTTTCTAACAGAATATTATTCCTGTCATTGAGTCACATGTTGATGGTGCAACCAAGCATCACACTACTTAAACCACTAGCTGTTCACATGGCATGTGTAGCACACTCCATTACCGTATTATCTGTTTATGAGCCAGAGAGGGAACACAAATGGGCCATGCTAGCGGCGCTACAGTCAAAGCAGAAACAAGCTACGGTTAAGCATTGCTAATGCAAGAGACATTTGCTAAATCAACATTTTATTTACATGTTGCCTAAAAACAGGACTTTGAGGAGGTTAAACCTAGCCTGTAAATTGGTCAGTCTATAAAAACCCTGTCATAATTCATAACAGCTACTTGGGTTGTAGGTATTCTACACAGTTAAGTAAATGGCAGAAAATGTAGCCATTACGTTTTATGTTGAAAAACCGCTTCAAGTGGAAAAACGTCAAACATAAATGCGGAAACATAAAACTAAAGACCTGAAAATGGACCATGCAAATGAAGTTATATTTATGAAAGTACTTTCAGTGTATGTATATATATATATATATATATATATATATCTCACAGGAAAATGCTTTAAAATACATAATTCCATTTAAAAAAAAAAAACTAAATATCACTCATTTAACTAATTGTGCCTTTGAAATAGAAATGTGATATTGAAAAAAAAACATTAAAATATCAATATGTGTATTGGAAATTACACAACACATCTGAACTTTTGATGATACTTTTTGCGACTTTAAAGATACTGGTGGAATGTTGCTTACCATATTGCATATGAGCACATGACTATCAGCAACAGATGAGCTGCTGCCTGGCTCTGCTTATAAAACTGCACCCTCGCTCTCCCATCTGACACCCCAACTCCAGGCGCTTTCCTATCCATCTCACCCACAGATAAACATAACAGGCGCCTGGATTAGGTTGGGTGAATTTGCTCATGTCTACGTCTGCAGCAGAGGGGGAGTTTTTGCTCATATCTGGCAAGAGTCACAGTATATGCAGCTCCACTTGGAGGGATGCAATGATGAGTGGAGAGGGAGAGAGAAAGAACAAAAGAGTACCGGGAGGAGAAAAAGTACTGCGGAGCAAAGAGAAAACATGAACGGTCATCTTTGAATTGGCAGAGAGATGGAGAGATACACAGGAAGAAGAAAGGAATAGCCCGAGAATACGAGACAAGAAAAGACAGACAGCGTAGTGAAAACCAATTTGTCTGTTCCCTCGTGGCCTGACACTGGCTAAGGCCTGCTTTCCTTCCTCGGCCTCACTGCCAGTCATCACAAACAGGCACATGTGAACACATACACACAAACCACACACACATATCTTAGGCCTTAGCAGGGCCAGGGTCAGGATCTCTCCAAACTACTCCAATTACCTCAGCAGTAAACACACCCTGCCCTGGCTGCCTCCTGGGACGCACAGAGAGGCAGAATGTGTGGAACTGAGAATGAGAGGGGATGGGAGGGGCGGTGGTCCTGAAGCCTGGGATGGAGGAGGTAGAGTTAGGAGCCTCGGGGTAGAAGGAGTGGATGACTTCATGTAGAGGGGCGGAACTGGTAGTGGCGGAAGCAGCTGTTTTTTCTCCCTTTTTTCCCTCCCTCTCTCCACTCCCTTTTGGTTCTTTCCCAAACTCTAACATCTGGAGGAAAATGATTACTCTCACCGCTCTGCCAAAACGACTTATCAACAACTCCACACTCTCCAGAATCGGAGGGTGGGAGAAGAGGAAGGAATGGGTACTTGTAGAAAGCTTCAAAACATCACCAAACTAAATAAATAAGTGACACGAAAGTTTAATCAATTCAGGTCAGCGAAAGCAAACTTGGAAGCAGGATTGGGGTAAGAAATGAAAACATGTACGACAAACAGGATTCTAATGTTTGAATAGAGAAGCCAATAAATAAATATAAAAAAAACAAGGAACAGACAAATATACAGCTGCGACTGATTAGCAGATCCCACTTTCACATTTTTACAATCATTATAATTGGTATTTTTATCCAGTGTGGAATAAAATAAATTTATATTCATGTTTTTTTAGTGATATATTGTGACAATCAGAAATAATATAATATCACAAATAAGTGTCACACAGGACAAAATCAGACTTTATACTCAAAAGAAATAATAATTTGACATTTATTATGATAATTATAAGTAGTGAATGATATGAAAATACTGGTGACATCAATCAGCCCCGACTTTGTTGAGTAGATGTGATGGTTGAATGAAAACTCATCAGGCAAACTGGTATTGTGAGGAAATTAACAAAGATGAATACTTTTTTCTTGTCACCAAGTGGCGGCTGCATCAATCCACAATAGCACAAAAGTAACAGAAAGAAACATGTCCACGAAGAAATAAAATACAAATGTCACACAAACCATCAAACCTTCGAAGAAAAGCATCTGTGCAGAGTGTGCCAGAGTAGGTGCTGCATGTCCTGTCTTAAATTCACTGCTGCACTTTCAAAGGCAATTTTCTTTTCTGTGCCCTGCTCCTTGACTTTGTGAGCATATCTGCCAAGGGAATCAGGCCTCAACTGTATTTTCCTTTTTCCCCCTAAAGACTCACAACGCAATCTCCTGCAACCCCCCCTCCCCTCCCAGAGTGTCTTTACACCTTCACAACATTCCCATAAAGCCTCTTTATTTCTCCTTTACTTATTTGCTCTGTGCCTCACTTCCAGACAGCTCTGTTAGCGATGTGCGCCATTAGTCATGCTAAACCACCAACACACTAGCTCATTAGCATAGAAGTGAACCTGACTCCAGTCAGATTATTACAAACACATCACAGCTGCTCCGCCCCATTACTGTCAATCACACAGCTTATTGAAGTACAGTTGAAAGTGGCATATTACAAAGTCAACGAATAACTCTTCTGTTAATACTTTACTGTCTGCACCACCATAAAACTCAAGACCAAGGCTTTGGAGTCAAAGAGCTGCCTTAGATGTGTCTGATGCTTTGCTGTGTGCAGAATATGTTGCACACAAATATTAATTTAATTGCTGGCATTTCACAAACTCATTCGTATTCTGTGTGCAGCTGAAAAGTAAAAGTCACAAAGTTATTAAAAATTTTAATTATATACATCTCATCAACGAAATGCACTGGGTAAATAATTTTCAATTTTTTTCATTAATCTCTGAAAATCGCAAAAAAAAAAAAAGTATAAAACTATTTTGGATTTAAAACATGATGTTAATTGTTTAGATTTTGAAAGAATATCAGTCTCACACTGATGGTGGGAAACATACATTTTGGGAATAAAATCATAATAATAAAAACAAGGATATCTTGTGACAGTAATACCCCTTGAAGGAAAAAGCAATAAATATTAATAAAATAAATTCATAATATTACAACATAAAATTATGTTTTTTTTTTATGTGATTAAAAAAAATAAAGTTATGTTTTGATGATAAAAGGCTTTAACAGTATGGAATGGATGAAATAACCCGCTGAACCAAACATATTAGCTGAGGAGAAAAGTCTGATTTTATATCATGAATACAACACGTTTATTCTTGTTCTATTACGACATTATTCTCAGAATCATTTTTATTCTCACCGTGACCCCAACACTCCTTCATAAATTTCATATTATCTTCGATCCACACTGAGTTTTACCTCTTGACAGGAAAGGCTGTTGCACACATAGCTCTTCTGATGTCATCCATAACATGCAGTGGAAGTATGGGTGGCTGAAGCCCTGGCATTAGCACAGACTACTGGATCTATGGAGCTCATAAGGGTCTTTTATTGTGCTGCAGAATAGTGAAGTGGGCAGCCTTGGTCCTCGGCGCTTGCTCCATCAATATCCACTGACACGCATATAGACTCAGCGCCACCAACAAGAGAAAGGAGAGGAAACTGACTACCAAAAGAAAATATGCTGTTTTTCCTACCAGCGTGCTGCACTGTCATGTCAAAAAAAAAAAACAGTTTTCTCTAAACATCAAAAGCATTTCCAATAGTACAAGGGGAAAGCTATGTGGATATTCTGAGTGATCTTGTTTATCCCTGGGAACTGGGCTGGTTTTCTGCGTAACATAACAACATTAAGAGCGGATTAAACTTCATATAAATAACCTAGAAAATATATACAGATGTAACAACACGATTTAGAGATGTGATTAGAGCAGGGTGGCCTGGACAAGCAGATGATGTTAAAGGCTAAATGCAACGGGGGTCATGTGGGTCAACATGTTGTACGGCTCAACAAACAGCTGTCTGGCTTTGTCGGCCTCCCTCTGCTCCATCAGGATCCTTTTGTTCTTCGCCACCATCTCCCTATGAACGTTTTACCTCTTCATTTTCTATTTCTCCCTCCTGCATCCTTCTCCTCTTTCCCCTTTCTCTCAATCCCTCATTCCGCCAGGCTGCCAGACGGTGTATTGTTCTGTCACTGCGATCCTTTAATGCCATCCAATCGAGCGGGGAATATCTTGAGGGGATTTGGCCAGGGATGATTTGGGAGCTTTAAATACTGCTAGGGGATTTGCATCAGATTCAGAGATCCTGACTCAGAACCGATCACAGGAGCCTTTCCCGTAAAAACATTGGATCTAAATACCTTCCAAGGCAGAAGCGGGATTCAAACCTGTAACATGTTGGAAGGCGCTGCAAAGATTCGAGCTGCCAGGCAATTTTCTATTACTTTTCGTCTAGCAATTTTTGTGACACCTTCATTAGCTGTGTTATTTGGATCCGTCCGAACCGTGGGAAACCATAAATTGCCAGTTTCTGCAAAAGTGACAGCCTTAATTTAGACAACACCGTATTTAATTTCCACAGTCACCCTAATTGATCGAATGTAACAATTAAAAACTTAAGGTAGATTTAGAGAAAGATCTAAGAGGGATCGGATTTACTAATAATTTGTGCCCATGCAAACCCTGTCTGATTTACTGAAGATGCATTGTGAAAATTTTGTGCTAGAAAGGTTTGGATAGATTTATTTTTACAGTGAACCTTACTGTGCTGTCTTTATTGTGGAAGTGGGACGTCTAAATGATAATCTAAGATTTACGCTGTGGTAGAAGTCAAAACGCTCTTCATGTGGAATGTCAGGGAATGCATTGTTAGAGCCTATTTATTATCATGCCGTGCTTTTCATAATTTGCTGAAAGAAATTAAAGACAACCTGCAACCTCCAAACAGAGGGAGACATAACACCTACTGCACCACAACATCTGGCAGCCCTTCATTTTTTTTGTACCAAAACGTCTGGCAGCCCTTCATTTTTTTTTTTTTCTTTTGCCCTCTGGTTGTTTTCGATGTGCTCTGGCTTCTGGAGCTGGATTTCACCATTTGGATTTTCACCTGAGCTTTTTCCTGGTCCTGAGGTCAGTAATAGGAAGAGTGTAGACTGAGATATATGTCCCCAAAAGGCAAGGACGCTATCCAAGAAGTCAAGCAGGTGGTTAAAGAACTCTTAATTTCCCATAAGGCTTCAGGTTATCCTTCATACAAAAAAAACAAAAAAAACAAAAAAAAAAACACGCAAAATAAAATAAACAACAAACAAACAAATAAACAAAAATAATATCAAATATACTGTTTTATATGGTTCAAGACCATGCTCAGAAACAACCTCCACATTTGTCATTTTATATAGAAAAAAGGATGATATTAATAAGAGTTGTGTGCATGTACAATCGCAGAAATAATATTAGCCCACCCTTGTTTTCTTCAACGTCTTGTTCATTTTAATGCCTGGTACAACTAAAGGTATATTTGTTTAGACAAATATAATGAAAACAACAAAAATAACTCATAAGAGTTTAATTTCAGAGCTGATATCTATCCATTTTCCATGGTTTTCTTGATAAAAACCAAAATCACTTCAGTTCTTACATCAATAGCTATAGCACTGTACTGACAAAAACAGTGCTAAGGTATTCCATGTTTTGTTTTCTGTCTGTTTTAGTCACATGATACACACATGAGTTAGTATTTGATTGTATAACTTTTGATGGTCTAACATTTTTTTTCCGCAACTATGTGGCATCACACTAATTTGCCCTGCTTAGTAAATATGCAAGAGAAATTTGCTATGATTCAGCTTTAAATTATCAAATAGCCTGCAGACCTATGGTGCCTTGCTGTTCTTTGCAATGACTTTCTGAAACAATATTCTGTTTTCACATTATGCCATTGAGATGGTGTGTGCCTCGTCTAGCACAAAATACTGAGATTCAAACTAAGATCTTGATGGAGCCCAAGATTCACCATGGGAAAACTAGTCAGTGCTGAAGACTGTCAGTGAGGTATTGCAGTAGCACCAATAACAAACAAAAAAACAATAGCATACAAGAGAAAGAGAAAAGGCATGAGATAAAAGACAAAGCAGAAGAACCCAAGTGAAATAAAAAAAAAATAAAAAAACAGAGACAAAGCTTTAAGACTCGGCTCTCCATAGAGAAGGAAGTGAAAGCCATCAGTCCAGAGTTGGCTGGTGGGACTGAGAGAATGGAGTTTGAAATGACTTGAGCGATGGCTGGCACGGCAAGGAATCACAGACTGTAGTAGTTGAATTTGATGAGTGGCCTTTGGGCTCTCTAAACGCTGAGCTCTACACAATCCCATTTTCTTGCCTAAACACTGGGACACGCGGTCGCTGGAGAGGCAGAGATGAAAGCACCAAGTGTGTGTGTTCTCACTTCCTAGATGTTGAAGCCTGGCCTTTAGTGAGGCCCCTGAGGAAGTCTGGAAACTACCGTGGGTGGACAACGTATAAAGTGTTTGTGTGTGAGCGAAAACGGGAGGGAGCATGAGACAGTTTGGAAGAGCATAAGGCCTTTGGAGATACCCAGTCCTAACCACGACGGCCGTTCAAACGACCGGCAGGCAACTCCACACATGAAAACATGCACGCACACAGATTGCCACATTTCTGCATTTCCTTGCCTCTCAGTAACTGGATTAAGGGGTCCTTCAAAGAGAGGAAGAGAGATTGGCCAGGGGCCTGCGTGGTCCCTCTCCTCACCACTGGAGGACCAGGGCAGATTAAAACTGCCTGGGCCTCTAAGTCTGCCTTGTTACCCGCTCTCTTTTTCCTGCATACTGTATTAGGACACTTGAAAAATCCCCCAGAGGAGCTGAGCACAACCAGGTGGATTAGAAAGGAGGTTATTTTACGATGGTGAAAGGGACCTGCGTGGTTAGGGACTTGAGTGTATGTGTATGTGTGTGAAATTAAAAGGACATCGCAAGTGGGCAAGGCAATTTTGGAAGTGGTGCAGAGGGTCTGTGTACACAGAATGCACTTTCACTGGGGATCTCAGCTCACTTAAAATAAATGAGACAAGAGGAGATACAGGAGTGATTCCCCTTAGAGAGAAGAAATAAAAGAGATGGATTAGCAGCAGGATGATGTTTCAAGGAGAAATGATGGAGAAAGAGGAACTCAAAGGCGACAGAAGAAGAGCTAAATGCGGAATGATGAGGTTATGTTTGGTTGGGGACCGAGTTTCCAAACCTGAGTGCATTAAATGATCACAGACAATAAGTGATCAGGCCCAGTTTTCATGCTCTAATCCTAGTATTTAGGCTTGTTCATCAGTCAGAATTTACAGGTGAAGTGTTTGTGCTAAGCATTTAACTGTGATTAATTACTGTTAATCAGGAATACATTAATCTCTGGTAGCAGTGAAGATGTTTTAACAGCTGGATTTGGGCGTGAGTGCTTTTCCCTACAGATACATTATAGTAAAGGGAGAGGCTTAACCTGACATCCCCCAAATGATCTACTTGTTTACTTAATTCAAAATACATTTTGTACATGTAGGATTGGTTACAACTATGGTAATCCGTATGCAAGTTAAAGGTTTTCTCTTTCTATATTGTCCACACCACTGAGCTCATGAAAGAGAGGAGGATAAAACAAGTGAAGGAATGCCAAGATGAAACATGCCATTCAGCACAAATATTGCAATCTGAATCTTTTCACTGTCTTGGAAGTTCACCATTTCCTGTGGCTGTCTCTGTGAGCTGACTCCTAAATTTACAGACATGAGAAAAGGGAGTGGGATGCAAAGATGTACTGCTTCTTACAGGATTCTTGTGTCACCAATTGGGCCTGAAACACAAATCCCAAAACAACTAATGACTACAGTATAGTACACCCCTGGGGAAATGTATATAACACAAGCAAATGCAATGCAAATTCTATTCGTCTCAATTAAACACAATTACTCCCATGCCTGCTTTTTAGTTGTTTTCCCATATGTCTTTTTCAGCCGTATACAGACGGCAGAATCACCAACTGTCTCATAGCTCTTTTTCTCCAACATAAACCTCCTGCTAGAGCCAAGTCATGGCTTGTTTTTCCACCTGTATAGAGCGCTAGTGCCACTCCATTACATCGCAGGTCTGTATATGTTAGACAGTGTTAGAGATGCTAACTGCTCCATTAGCATCTAGCAGGACAGCAACTGACCAAGTGGTCCGTGCTCTAAGAACTTGTTTAAGATTAGTCACAGGGTCTGAATGAGGCCTGGAAGTGCTCCTTGCACCAGACTCACTATGGATGAGGACATTTTTCTCCCCTTTACTTGTAAGGATTGGAAACAGTAGTAGGACAAGGCTAGGTAAAGCTGGCCGGTCTTAAGCAGGTTTGTTCTGTAAAGGGGTACTGTTTCAGGACCACCTGTCTGCCCCCTCAGGAGAGCCTTGGAGCTGAAGATAGAGAGGAACGAGCAGATGGAGATGAGCAGAGGAAGGATATCAGGAAAGACGCCTCAAGCCAAGGCCAAACCCCCCAAATATGGTCACTTACTGCTAATCACTCACTGTACATAAGAGATTATTATTGTAGTTTTTCTTGTGGAGTTTGAGATGGGTAGATGCAGCCTCTATGTTTATTTTTTACACTTTTTTTTTTTACTCTACTTATCTTAAATATTTTTGACCCTGGAACTCTTTTCCACTGCTGCTCTTGTACTCTGCCATTGCAACACTGCAATCTCCCCACTGTGGGACAAATGCAAGTTTTCTTATCTTAACTTATCTTATTTATATAAAATCCAGCTCCAACCTGACAGGGGAAGTTGGCCCGCATAAACAGAAGCTCAATAGGAACTATATGTACAGTAGGAATATAAAAGCTAGAGGAATGTGTGCTGCTTTAAAAGTATTAAGCCTGTCAAACCAAGTTCCCTATTAGTTAACGTACTCTTGTAACACAACCTATGGAAATAGCGTTGTGACTGCCGTACATGCAAGCCATCCTCCTGCCTTCTCTATAGTGTGTATCCTGTGTGACACTGGCTTCGAACTGATGGCCTTCAAGCAATCACAGATAGAGAAGAGTTTAACAGCTCGTCCCAAAATCTCAGAGAAAGTCAACAACAGACACCAAGAGGGAGGGCAAAAACAGAACCAAAAAAAAGAAAAAAAAAAAAAAAACAGAGCAAAAGGATGTCACACATCTTTACTCACTTTTAAGACTTGACAGAGATGAAAAGAACTTAGGCATTTCTATTACTATTATTATTATTATTATAATTATCCGTGTTATCATTACTGCAAGAAATCGGAGATGTAAAAAGGGAGAAAGAACATTTTCAGAGAATAACAGGAAATAAAAAATAATCTGTTTTTGTTTCTTGGTCTTACAGAGGTCAAAATGTACCATCTAGACGAAAAGCAAAAAAAAAAAAGGGTAAAAAATAAGATATAACTTCAGACAAAACTTCAAAAGCATTACAACATTAGCAATTAAATTGAATAGATAATGCAGGTTTTTTTTAGTTTACATTTTCATGGTGCACAAAAATAAATTATGGGACACTTATAATTGATGATAAAAATAATAATAATAATAATAATAATAATAATGACAACAGTACAAATGATTGATTTTGCATTATTTTTTCTTTGAAGCAGGAAGAAGCAAATATCACACATATTGCCAGTACATCTAAGTTGAAATAATAAACACTTCCATGACTAAAAAAAAAATTTAAAAAAATTACTCAATTTCTTGACAATAAAGTTTAACTAGCTACACTGAAAAAAAAATGAATAAGAAAGGATAGAAGGATATAAATAAACAAATAAAGATACAATATTTGAGAATTTGTGTTAAGTGTTGTTGTCTATGCATTTTAAAGCACACGTAGATCTAAGGTTGATGGTTTCTTTAGGACACAACCAGGATGTCCATGGAAGACGACCTTTTAGTATGTGTAACAAATGTCAGTGTGTATGCTTGGGTAAATACCGTTTCAGCTATCACGGCCCATTGTGGTCAATTCCCACACACTATCCAATCAAATGACATGCAGTCCTGATCATTATTGGCTTAAGTGTCAGAAAAGCCACATCTGTTTTCAGTGGTAAAAGGGTTTAAGTGGTCAATTCCAATTACCCACTTATCACCTCTAGATCATTAATCAGAGGTGATTTATACGTCGCACGGTTTTAGTGTTTGCTCATTTCTGCTTCACTGGTTTCAGAGGTTTGGACGTGTCACTAAAATACCCATCTCACATGTATTAGCCAGGCACAAAAGGACCAAAAGGTTGGATAAATGAGTGGAAGGAGCGCGATGGGGTGAAGATGGAAAAGGATAAAAGGGCAGGACGAGAGGGTGGTCGGAGTTGCAGGTCACAGTGCCTCCAGGCCAGCTGTGTTTGCTACTGTTTGGAGAGTGAATGGAAAGTAAAACACAGACATATAAGGACAGAGAACAGGCGAAGTAGGGAATTATCACTGGAGGAAGTGCGCGGTGATGCACAGTCTTCAAGTAGAGGTCATCAAGTCAAGGAAGCCAATTAAAAAGATGATTAACATTCATGTGGGAGAGGCTGAGTCTACGTGTAGGTGGGATGGGCGCACCGTTCTCCCTCTCATAAACCACACACACACACACACACACACACATATAGATATATAATGGGAGCGCTGAGCAGTGGAGTCCAGCCTGTTGTAAGTGTAGTGTCCTGGGAGGTGGAGATCAGGAGGTTAATATGATCCAATACAATTCTTTCATTAGCCTGATGAAGGTAATAACAGCCTACAGGGAAAGATAGAGCAGCCATGATGACTAAAACTATCTACCTACTGCCTGCCTAGGGTGCCATTAAGCCTACTTAAGCCAGCCAACACAGGAATATAATATCTACTATGGTAATTCCATCCCCTTTACATGCACACAAATGCACAGTACATGGTAAGTCACACATGTAACATTATTAAATAAACAGCAAGATATGTGCCTGGCAGCGTCTGTGCACTGGAGCAGAGCTCAGTGGTGAGATCTCTCATATCCTTATATCAGTCACAATTTCCAAATAACACATGAAGAAACTAAATTCAATCAAATCAAATCACTCATTTTGAACTAACAATCAAGCATGTAACAATATATGACAATAATCAAACGTGTGATGCAACACGATGAAGCCCAGGAATGACAGAAAATTTCTTCTGTCTTACTTTCTTCCATTGAGAGTCATTCTAACCATGAGTGAAAAAAGAAGAATTTGCAATATGTGTCAGTTAAATGCATGCGCCAAATGAGCTGGTCGGGCCAAATGCACGTTTACTCTTTCAGATTTGACACAAGACAGAAGAAAGAATGGAAGGTAAATTAAGAGTAAATAAAAGAAGAATGGTGGAGATAGGTAGATGCAACAAAGAATAAACATCATTAATTGGAGAGGCACACATGGATGGATGCAGCCAGATGGTGTTTTGTACTCATTTGTCATACACTGCTGACAGAGAGAGTGTAGGAAAGGGTTAGATTTGGAAAGAGAGAAAGAAAAACAAAAAGAGGTGCTTATTGATTGCAAAGTCAGTGCACGGCTAAAACAGATTCCACTGTTTAAGTCTAAGCTCTGCCTGTTCTGTGCATGTTGTTCCTGTCAGAGCGGTTCTGATGGTGCTGCCGGTGGAGCACTTTTTTGCCAAGCCGGATACATACTGCCGAGTACAGACACAACACCCTGCAGATCGCCAAACTTGGCGTCCATTAAGGTCCATCTGTCCGCCTTTTTGCAAAAACACCATCTACTGTATGTTCCTCCTCAAAGGTGGCATGTAGACGAGAGAGAAATGAGGAACAGAGGGAAAGGAGGGACAGAAAACTCAAGGGACCGGAGGCAGGAATCAGAACAAAGAGCCATATAGGTTTGCAGAAGAGAGAAACTCGATTTTGGCCTGTGGGCTGGATTGGTAAGCCAAACATGGCAACTAAAGCAGAGGTCTGTGGTAAGTGGCAGCAGAAGCTTCTAACTTTGCTACAAATTACTAATGAATAAAAGTGGAGCCATGTCATAATATATTATGGACACAAAAAAGGAAAAAAAAAAAAATCAAAAATAGCACTTACAAAAGTGAGGGGGGAGTTCAAGTGGCAGCAGTAAGAGGCAGGGGAGCAGGACTGGGTTCCTGTTGTGTTGCAAATGGAGAGTATTGCTAGAGGCAGCTGGTCTGCGACCATGCTTACTATGTTCTTAGTGAGGACAGTTTCATTCACAGAGACGGGCACTTTGGTCTCTAGGGCTCAAGTGCCCCCGGACCAACTAGCTCTTAGGTTCTGTGTGGATCATTGCCTTTTCAAACCCAACATTTCCATCTTTATATAAGCTCTTAAAAGTGTCTGTGTGTGCATTAGCCCATTAAAATCCTTACTGAGGAAGCAGCAATGAAAAACGTAGTCTTTGCATATTTGGTGTCTTTGGGACACTGATAACATCCATAAAAGTTAGATTTAGCTTTTTTTTTTTTTTAATAACACACTTTCTTGCAAAGCCCTACCAAAGTCTGGTATGGTATTTATTTTAATACTATATTAATAAAATTACTCAGAAAACGTTACAAAATAGTTGAAAAAATGCCAATATAATTTATTACTTCAAATATAAAATGGAGTGACACTGAATATGTGAAAACATTCAATTCTGCTAACTTTTTAGTTAATAAAAATTTAATATCCTAATTCCACCTCCTTCAATAAAAGGTCAAGTGGGGTGTATTTTAGACTGTAAAATATACAGGTGTGACCTTAATTTCTTTGGTGCTGCTGCACAAAAGTGAAGGCACTTTTACAAGCCTCTGTTTTGAGCCGTGTTGGAGACAAAGCCTGACAAAACCTCCTACCCGGGATACATTTTCTATCAGTATCTATAAGTTGAAAACAGTAACCAGAGTAGGGGGGGGGGGTTCCTCTCTAATTTTTTTCCTGTCAAACCACTTGAATGGCAATATATTGATTGGTAGTTATTGAATTCCTGCCCAGTGAAGCCAGAAATGTAAACACTGTACTTTAAAAAAAAAATATTTAGTAGATTTAGAGATGGTTAAATGAGGGTCAATTAAGTTCAACACGTGTTTTTTTTTTTTTCCCAAAGCTGAGCAGGACTTAACCTAGACAGATATGTCTTTATATGGTACCTTGCAGCCAATGCCTAGACTGATTCAGAAGCAAGGTTAACATGATCACCACTACTGATAATGAAAACTACAATATGTCATGCCCACACTAATGGCCTTCACAAGAACTTGCATTATGAAGTTTAAAACACACCCAACAACACATTTTCATCTCATAAAAAGTATAAAGTGCAATGCTGGCATGTGTTTCCAGGGTAACACATTTCCATTTACAGTTCCATCTTTCTACCGGCACACTCTCAGAGATGTGGCAGAATTATATGTGCTATATTCTATAAGCACAAGTTAAAGGGGCAAGATATTATATTTTTAAATTCTATCGGTCTAGAATTAATACTAAAAAGAACAGTTCTAAAGAAGGAGAAATGTGAAAGACTTGAAGACACTTTTCAAGTCTAACCCAAAAAAAAAAAAGAACTCTTTGTTTTATCCCAAAGAAAGTCCTCAGCCTGACTGCACCTGGGTGAGATTCAGTTCAAGTGTTTAAAAAAAATGTAAACACTTCAGAATTTAGTGTTCTTAACAGTAAAAAGACTCAGAGCACTGTGGGTTACGCAAGGACAAGGCTTTTGTACCATCACAAACGGCCTCAACCAATTGTCTGCCTGTTAGTCACTTTCCCATAAACCCTTCAAACAGAGCTGTGACCTGAGGGGACCAATGAGAAATTATGATATGCTTCGCAATGTATCCCATATGCACCGTCAATGTCAGTTACACATTTTCACCCATAGAGACACAGTGCTACTTTGATGGCAGTTCCCAAATTAATTTATTTTTCTTATCACCTTTTAATATAATATTATCCTTTGTATTCAGCATTTTTTCAACGTAATTGAGGTATTGTTTTATATTTAAACCGCTGATTATGTTGATGTTTATTAAAAACTAAGAGTAAATTCAAAGGTTATTAAATCCGAAATAGTGAAAACTGAAGAAAAAGTAAAATTTTTAACAAATATATCAATAACTGAGCATAAAACGAGCATCTCCATGCACTGTCATTGATCCAACTCCATGGGTTTAACTGGTGAATCAATGTTGTAGAAGATGACAGCGTTTCCATGGTAACTACAGAGCCTATGAACATCCAAATGGGTCATATGTGATGTCCATGAAAAGATGACAAACTGTATTTTACACTGACTATTTACATGCATTGATAAAATTAGTGGATCAGCGGGTATTAAAGATTTTAGATCAGTAGATGTTTATGGTCACCAGTGACTGTTTGGGTCTTTATGGGTTAATGTGCATATCGCAATATACAAGTAAAGACAACAAAGGTGGATTTGAACAACTAAATCAGTCCAGATGAGTGTATTTCAGCTATTTGTCAAGTTAACTGCAAAAAAACAACAACAACAAAAACCCCAAAACTGTGAACCATTATGAGAAATAAGCCTTTTTGATCATCACTCAGCATTTGTTTTCTGATAGCCCACTTTTTCACTTCAACACCTTCACTCTCAGGTAAGATTCTGCACAAATCAGCACCAACACTCAACTACAGACAACTGTTGCTGTCCACTTTAAGAAGAAAACCCCTGAAACATTAGTCTGATGATACTGAAATGACTCGACGGTCAGAGGTCAACTTGATATAAAATCAAGTGACGATGAGACACCGGTTATGCATAGAAGCCAGGTCTTATTACCATCCAATATTTGTGTGATTTATTTGAAGCAAGTACCTGTTAACAATAGTCACCTGAGAGTTAATTGTTATTAGAGATGTCATCGGAAATCACCATCATAGTGGCATATACAGGTTAAGTTTCCTGCCTCCCTGTCAATTACAACATAGTCCCCGCCCACTCATTTGTCTTTGTTGACCTGCAGCCGATCTATAAACAGAACGGAGCAGTGCAATAGGCCAGTTAGGGTTTCTATGCACACAGCTCTGCATGAATCTGAAAGGGGGTTAGCTGAAGTGCAGTAGGGCTCTCCTGCCAGTGCTGTTTGAGGGCCTTAACCAAGGACTCATGGGATGAACGGAACATTTTATTCAGTATGGATGTGTGCGTACGTGCCTGTATTTTTCTGAGCGCATGTGTGTACTGGGGTGTTCATGAGCTGGGGCAGGATCAGCGGAGTAAATCCACACTTGAAAGAGTAGCTCAATCAAGCTCTCCCACCCATCTCCCTTCCTCTCCCCCTCTCTGCCTCTCTCATCTCGCCGATGTTCCCCTGCACCCAGTTCACAGGGAGTTGAAGAGTTCAGGGGACTGGGGAGCAAAAGAGCGCTACAGAGGCCAAAGGAAAATGGGTGTTAACCTTAAATACTCCACATCAGTATCTTCTTTCAGCTGCCAATCAATCTCAGAGAGAAACGAAGGCATGTGTCAACTGCTAGTAGGCAAAGAAAAAAAAAACATAGTACAAGCACATTCTCATACATCTCTAGACACAATTGTGCCAAATATCCTGTGGCCTGTAAGTCAAAACATTACAGTATAACTGCATATATGCTGGGGATTAGTTCAATTATTTTTTTTAAATGTTTCAAATAAAATACCATTTTTATTCTTCAAATTGCAAATTATATTTCCACATTCATAAGCGCTGCTATTCCTTCTCCCTCACATAAAGAAATGCTGTTATGTCAGTGTTACATTAACTTAACTGGTTAAGTAGATGGTTTTCTATGCTACGGTTCGTGCGTTACAATCCTGAGTGATTTAATTATGAGATGATTTCAATGAAAAATTGTCATTCAAAGCATTTAACTTCTATTTAACACCAGATTTGCAGACAAAACAATCTTTTCACTGATCACTCAATGACTCTTTGTTTCACTTCTGCAGCTGAGTCTCCTTCAATGACAAATGGAGCCTGTTTCCTTGAAAGAGAATAAAAAGCATGACCTCATTTTGTTTCCTGTGCGATTTAATAAAGGCGATTTTACGCTGCCAAACGCGGAGAAGATGCCCTTCATTAGAACACTGTGTACCCAACGCGTCCATACTTTAATCCAATTTAGTTTAGCATGATAAAGGGCATTACTGCCAGCCCTAATGCCCACCCACTCATGGCATGTGCATACAATGCCATGAAGGAAATATAGTGCACCCTAAGGGCTTCATGGGTAGATAATGCACAGACCCAGCACTCAGGGACAGGGCTACTAGTCACATACTCTGCAATAGTGGAACTACGTCACTTCTATTGACATTTAAATTTGCCATACCCTAGGCCATTGTCAGACCATTGTGTTAATGTGCATTAAAAGTCTACTCCCTAGTGTGAGTAGAAAGGAAGGTCAGATCTACAAAAGGAGCAAATGTCATCAAAAAATTTTTTCCCATTAACATGCATTTAAAACCAAATTTTACCTGCAATAACAATCATAAACCTTGATGATTGTTGACTAAAACTGACCGACACTGTATTTCCAAGTTGGAATTGGAGCCTGCTTTCTCGTGTTAACCCACCACCACACAGTTCAGATGCTTAATCACTAGACCAATCTTTAATGCACTTGTCAAGCTGTGAAATGTGGAGAGATTTCTAGAAAAGTGAGGAAGCTATTTCTGTGGCACTCCATTTAGATGAGCATTAGCTGCAGAGAGCTGTCATTGACTTTAAAGGATGCCAAAAGGGGGTTTGTTGTGTATGTGTCTCCATGTGTGTTAACAGTGACTCATTCTACATCACTCTTTAGAACACTGTCGCTCCCAGAAATGGCTTCATCCTCAAGTTCTTGAGTGCATGTACAAAATCGTGTGCGTGTATGTGTAAGTGTGTCAACATCCTTCTGTCTACATACAAAGGATGTGGAGATTTGAAACACTCCCACACCCGGGAACAAAGCGAGTGTCGAAACAAGTGACAGGCAGGCTGAATTGAGAAAAGCAATCCTTAAACAAGGGGACGTGAATTGATGTGCTTTCCACACTGCCGAGACAGGCAGGGCGAGCTATCATACTAGACTGCAGACCCCTAGAAACACACCTTTTGTCTATCTTAAAACTTTGACCTGAGTATTACTGAGATAAATCTGGTCTTGTGCGCAGCTATCATTATGTTATATTTTCTTGTGATTAGACCAAGCATATCAATACACGACATGCTTGATTCTCCAAACCTTTCTGTCTAGTAACCGGTCTTTGAACCACACTAAGCCCATTGAAACTAGACGCAATAAACATTTAAGACCAAATGCAACATCTGCATACTACACACCATGAGAAGGTGATCTACAATTTCATCATCACTAAGACAATGGAATGTGTCATCATTCAATGAAAAAGTATGAAATTTGTTGTTTCAGTGCTGATGATTGATGATGCGAGTAACTACTGCATGCAATTCGCCTACAAGTACTTTAAAAAAAAAAAAAAATCCCAATGTATTTAACAAATCATGGATCCAGAAAAAGATGTTTATGTCTCATCAAATCTAAAGAGAGACTTGTGCAAATATTGCAACTCATCATAAGGACACATGTTGCATTACTTCTTAACATATACATTTCAGGTCAAACCTGACATTTGGTAGCAGTAAACAAATATATATCAAAACGTTTTGCACATGCAATGCAAATTTCCATACATTTCGGATTGTCTGTTGAAATGGACAACCCATCTGTAAATATGAAAGACTGCGGTGTTATGGAATCTAAAAATGTGAAGCTGTACATGCCGTGTGTGTGTGTGTATTTTCATGTGTGTAGTGAGACCTCAAGAGGGAGATTCTGTCTGTCACGAGGAATGGTTTTGAAAGCTGCTGTACATCTTTCTACATTTTTTCTCCATAATCAAGTAGTGTAAAACCTGATGTAAAAAAAACATTCTGCTCTATGGAACATGCAGTAAGGATTAATCATCCATTTATTTTGGGGATTTGTTTGGCTTTTCTGAATTGGATTTATTAATGTATGATCGGCTATTTATATATTCTAGGTACATATATAATTCAAGACATGTTTTATGGAGAGTCTTTGGCTTTAGAAGATACAGAATAAGAACAATATTTATGGGTTAATGGGTTAAAGGATGTTTTCTTCTTTTGGGTATCACTTGCTCACTGCATGTAGAAAGCACTGCAATTCTGCTAATGAAAAGTAACTAATACAGCTATATCTAGGGCAAACATTGTCCTTGCTGGGTTTTAAACTTGAAATGTGACTGTAACAGGATAAACTGTAAAAGGGAAGCAGCTTAACTACATAACAGTCCCATTTTCTGGCCCCCTTGGTTTAACCTTGCATTACTGGCAGAATACTGGCCCTGTTTCTGCTGACCACCACCTAGCCCTGTGCTTTTGCTACACCGGATGGCAAATATGGGTCTTCAGCTGCCTTGGCCACCTGGTCACCCCAGTTATCTGGGCAAATGCACACTGAATGCCAAAATCACTACCGGTTGCCTTCACCAGTGGCACAGTGGATGAGGAAGCTAGGGCACAGGGATGCAGAGATGAAATGTGGCAGTCACAGGAGGTGTGTGTAACTAGCTCTGTTCTTCCACTCTACTGGGGGTACAGCCAACCTGTTCCCATATCTATATATGGAAGTAAACAGGATGCCAACAGTGGGAAAGAGGTGAAATGCCATATGCAGCTTAATTATCCTGTTGCTCGTTCACAGAGTCAAACATCAAGACTTCTCTGGGCTTAAGTGAACCTAAATCAGAGCTCAGTCATGTCCTCCGTATGAACTTTGTTGAAACTAGAATGGCAACGCCTGTAAGAATAGCAAATATAGCAATAAGTAGCAATCACAGTGTGGGGTGTGTACTCACAGCAGGTACGAGGAGCTTCTTGACCTCCTCCACTGCTCTCCTCATCTTGATCTCAGCTCTGGCCTGTGTGTCTTCCACTGTGATCAGGACATGAAGGTCTTCATTTAGGTGTTCCCAGTTTGGCTTCCCCCTGTTCTGTTCTTCCTGTACACAGAGAGCAGAAGACGGGTGAGAAAAGACAGACAGTGAGTGAATCTGACAGTGTGGGTGTGCTGGAGCACCAGTGCAGTAACACGGCAGAGGAAAGCAGAGGCAAGAGACAGGCGAACACACAGAGGACAATGGAGGCCCCAGTGAAGAGAAGCGGGATGACAGGAGCAGCCCTTTAGTCAGCTATTTAGCTTTCACTTTGAAAGGACACCTTTCTTTAATAGATCGCTCGCTTCACAAAGACAAAGACGACAGCTAGCCCTGCAGCAATTAATATCTGTAAAAGATGGATGGATGGAAGAATCACAGGAAAATGTGGAGGGATTTTTAAAGCACACCAAACTAACCAGAATGACTGCAATTTTTTGATACATGGATATAGTACAAAGCAGGATTGCTATAGTAGTAAAAAAAATAAAATAAAAACAAAAAAAAACATGACATAAGTTACAGATAGCCCTGAAAAAGAAAGAGATTCAGCAGTGGAGCTACACAATAACTTATAAGTCAGTAAGTATCTGTGAGAATCTGAGTTATATTTAGTTTATGAAATAGACTAAAGTGATAAATGTCTGAACAGAAAAGAAAAGAAAACTCCAATGAATAACAAAACACAAACTAGAAGTAGAGCAGATTACATGCAAAAATCAACATTTCACTTTTCCTGCAGTGTTACTGAAACAGTGTAAAAGATGGGACTAACTGTATAATACTGGACCTTAAAACGTGGCTTTCTAATTTATGTTTCATGTCACGCCCTCCTTCAGCTAAAAAAAATGCTCAAGTAACTCTATCACAATTCAAACATTCAGCGATATCATGAAGTGCAAATTTATGGGTGACATAAGACACCACAAAACCCAATTGTGAGTCAGAATTTAAAAATATCACAGGAAGACAAATTTATCCTGAGGTAGCATTATAAATCTTCTGATCAGCCAAAGACATGGCATGTATTTATGTCCAGCAAGTAACTGCATTACATTTGTGCTGTTTTTAACTTATGAGTCTATCTATGTATTTTTTTAATTTTTTTTATCACAAAAGTGGCAGATGCACAAATAAAAAAACTCAAAGTACCCATCCATCAAAGCTGTTTCTGACTGCTACACAATTACGAGTGTGTTGCACAGTTGTGGACCTCTCTGTCTCTGACATGCATTTGTGTGGACAGTACTGTTTCGGTAACAATAGCTCTGTGAGGGAGTCGTTTTCTGTTTGAAAAGGCAGTGCCAAGTCACTCACACACTGGTAAATTGTAGCACTAGCTGTACCTGAAAGGCAAAATAGACTGCATTCAAAACCCAACCATCACTGCTCAATATCCTTTCAGCGCAGTTCAATAGGAAGTCATTTCAACACTTGAATTGGTGAAGCTAAGGTTGGGAGAAGGAGCAGTTCTTTTTAGATTTGGTGGGGACCTCCATAAAAAGCCCATGACACTTTTGTGGCAAATGAAAATATCTGAGCATATATAGAAGTATTTTTTAAGCATGATTCTCCATTAACATAGGTAGCGTCTCCCCTCTTCTGGATGCCCCTCTGACAGTAAATGCAGCAAGTAGACACTAAGAGCGCTCTAAAAAGCTTTTTGAGGTTGTATCAGATGTCACTATACAACCATGAAAGCCAGTGGTTTGAAAGCCGACTACTTCCCCTGAGGTGAGGGCTAGGTTATCTATAAAAGACGCAACCTCAGATACATGTATCACCTCATCCAAACTGCTAGTCACAATAACAATGGCATATGTTTAGATTTTAGATAGAGCTCTCTGTTCAACCAATTATCCAATATCATAACATCAATTACATATTCTGACATTAATTAGTATAAATTAATGACATGCCCATTAATATTTGCATGAGAAGCATTTAACATAAAACGCCCGCTCCTTAAGACCCTCGGCCTTAAGTCCATGTCAAAGTTTTTGCACATATGGATGGACAGACAGACAACGAACCGACGATACCCTGCGGCGAGTGCAGAGGGTAAAAATGACTGCAGTTCACATATGATTTAAAAGCTTTTTAATGTCATCTACCATCAAAATGGCGTGCAATTTTGACAACCTTCCTTTCAAGAAAGCAAATTATTACTAAAAGCTTCCATTTGTGTCAAAACCAGCTAAACAAAACCAGAATGCATAGTTTCAAAAGAGGTCAACGTCTGAAATAGTCCTCTCCATCCCACTTTTCCAGCCTCCGGTAAAGGTTTGCACAGACTGTTGATGAACGCCGTCTGTTTTACCCCCTCCCATACAAACCACCTCAACTTCAGATCACTGCTCATTTGTCGAGCATTGAGCCACTGTGAGGGTGTCTAATTACAAACAATGCATTGCGATACTCTGCAGGAGGTCCACCTGACATGATTTCAATACACTCAAGAAGCGCGCACACACACACATGCAAGAGCTTAGAGTTTGAGCCTAGTGCCACCCACCTGCTTTCTACTCCACAGAGAGCTGTTGCCATGGCACTGCTCTTTACAACACACATACATACATGCGCGTGCACACGTACACACATGCACCAAGTGAAGTGAGTTCAATATTCCACTCTCGTTTTCCCCTTTTCCACACAGGGGGGAGGGCCTAGTTTCAGCAGTCAGGCCATTATTTCACCATGGCTGTTTGCTTATGGCCTATTAGGGGACACGGGGACTAGAAGGTGACTCAGCGTTTTGTAACAGGGACACAGAAAGACAGGCCACAAGAGCTGCCTCCGTGGAGATGCACAGAGCAGGTACATCAGGACTGGACAGTATGATCTCAAGTGTTATTCTAAACAGTCAGTATTGATATTTATGGGGATAAATGTCAAATTCTGGTTTCTTTTGCATTTAAAGTTGTTTCTTGACTGAAAATTGAACAATTCTACCTTGATAAAAATTATTTGTTGTCTTATTGCAACTTTACAATGTAAAAAAAATAGTAAAAAGCTAAATGAGAAGAAAATGTGTACATTCTGATTTCTAACTCGATATGTAAAAAGTACTTGCAGTTTAAAACTACTTTCTGTGGTCAAAATAGGCAGCTGAACATTTTAGAAATCTCAAGAACAAACAATGATAGTAAGAGTTTTAGCTTAAATGTAAAAACGTAAAGCCTAAACGAAGTGTTATATTGTGATAGCATCATTGTTTTATTGCTCAGCCCTGCATCGTTGTGCATATAGTAACAGATTTTAGCATTATTTCTGCCACTTCCTGAGTCTGAAATGGGAGCGAAAGGCATAACAACCCAATCCTCAGATTCAGATTTAGAATCAGTCAAAGCATTGTGGGAGAATGAAATGAGCGTGCACACACACACACCTCACACCAGCATGACCGCTTGAAAACAAGGTCAGGGTGTGCCCTCTGAGGAAAAGTGACAGCATGACAAACCAGAGGGAGGCAGAGAGAAGAGGGGAGACGCAGGATGGAAGGAGGAGGGTGAGAACAGAGAGGGGAGCGCTGAAGGGAATGCTGCGAAGGCCTTTGAAGACAATGTCCAATGCCAGCTGACATCAAATGCCGCGGCAATAACTACACGCCGGAGGGTAATCGGTTTTAGCAAAAATATGTAGCATGAATAAACAGAGCAGCCACTGAATCTAGAAGCAGCGTCTAAGATCAGGATTCAAAAGGGGAAAAAATGTTCAGGTGTCTGTCTGCCACATGTTTTCCACACCAGAACTAGGACCTTCTAAACATCATGGCTTTAGTTCTCAACAGTTGCAGAAATCTGCTGAGAAGATCGTTGGCGCCTCTCTCCCCTCCCTTCAGGACAGCATCTGCCTCACCCGCAAACTCCTCCATATTAGAAAGTGATCCCACAGTTTCTTCAGTCTGTTACCGTCAGGGAGGAGACTGTGGAGTCTCTGGGCCAGAACCAGCAGACTGAAGGACGGCTTCATCTACCAGGCTTTCTGGAAGATCAACCCCCTCACATACTCAGACACTGGACTCTGACCTGCATATGTCTCCTCAATCCCCTTTTGCTTATAGTTATATCCTGTTTATGGTTATTGTAGTCTATTTTATATATATATATATATATATATATATTTTTTTTTTTTTCTACTATGTTAGAGCTTTGCAATGTACATATGGCACAAATGGAAATAAAGCTGACTTACTTACTCTCACCATCTCTACTGTTTTTTAATCAAAACACAAGTAGAACTGTGAAACATGACAATAGTTGCTTTTTTATTGACCTGAATTATGCAAATATAACTTGTGCATATAAATTGAGCTAATAGAAAAATAACAATTTTACTAAAAACCTAATTTTGAAATCAAAAGTTTTTGCGCTGACAAGAGGTGATTTTACGGTAAATCATAAAAGCAAAACTGCAATGGAAAGACCTTTTTTTGTAACTATAGACACTTGAACACCCCCCCCCCCCAAAAAAAATACAAACAAAACGCTGTTGACGGATGTTACAACAAGCCAAGAAGAAGAGTTTTAAAAGAACCACGGTGCAGTGTATGTGGACACACCAGGAAAGTGAATATTTTTTTAAATGTAGGATGGGACAGAGGGGTAATAAATCAATACGATATTTACGGTCATCGCCATGTTTGTGGCATAACTTCTCGTGTCATCTCAAGATAATAAATAAATAAATTGCAGAATTTGTGATTTAATGGAAAAACAGACCTTATATATTTCTGTTTTCCGCCATTTAGGACATATTGGTAAAGTTTTACGCAGATGTCCAATGGAAAAGCGACTAATTACACCAATGACCCAACCAGACGGCTTAGACACGTATTAATGATATATTAAAAGACAACTCCAAATTAAACAAGTAGGTTTTATTTTAATACTGTAAAGTATTTTTGGTGGAAAACTGTCAGGGTGCAAAAAGATAAAACTCAACAGTTCAAAACAGACAATTCAAGTAAATTCAAGTAATTCAATTCAAGTAAAAACACTTGATTGAAACCGTCCTATCTTAAACTTTAATGTTGCACAGCTTGCATGTCACTCAATAGGAACAAACACTAGGTATCCGAGACGCCTGAAATGACAATAAATTGTGGTTTTTCCACACAGACTTCTTCTTTTTGTAGATTAATTGGAAAATGAAAAGAGAAGAGCTTGTACCCAAAAAGAGTGGCTTCTACTTTTGACAGTAGTTTTTGTATAAAACTCTCACAGCCCACAAAATAGTACCAATTATATACAGTACATTCAAGTTGTTTGTTTGCTTACATGGTTTATTAAAAATTGAGAGAAATAATAAAATAGCAGAAAGTAACTTTTTATTGTGGAACATACAAGAATTTTAAAAATAGAACTGGTTTCCTTTTAGAATCTACACAATATATAAAATGGAATATGTCATGATATGATTATCTGTATGTGAAATTACAAATATATCATCAGATTTTGGTCACATCTTGGTGCCACGTGCATGTATAATCTTGTTGCTCACATGCAACTTTATGGGCAGTGTGCCCCTTCTGTAGCAAGCTTAGACTCCAGTGTCAAGACCACTGCCAGTACATGGAGGGGTTTCAAGCAGTGCTCTAGGACAGGGAATGCGTTTGTAGACTCAAAGAATTCCAACCTCGACGTTGTGGGTAAAGGTCAGTCCTACTTAAAACCCACTGCCTCTGCAGGATTTTGGACTATGTGGTGTTAAAATTTTGTTGCAATTTAAAATCCATATATTAAAGTTATTACACTGATCCAATTCTCATCACTGAACAGCCGTCTCTGCTTTGATCTGCAGTGTGCTTCCAACTTGGGGTCAATGCCACTGAGAAGACTTGCCAACATGGCAAACAGGTGCAGTTGAAGGCTGCGGGGGCATGGAAGGACAAGTAAAGGAAGGCCAGTTGTGGCCAAGAAGAACTAAAAAGTACTTTAAAAGGATTGTGAAATGTAATCTGAAATATTAATAGACAAAACTACAAGTTTCTCAAGTCTTTTTAGGAAGACTTGACTTTCGAGGTAGGACTGGATGTCCTGAAAAAGAAGGGGAAAAAAATAGACTAAAATACGTCTGTCAGCTGTGGAAATGAAGAAACACTTGTTATAGATGGTCACTGCTTCTAGCAAAGAATGATATAAATTATAGCTCCGGCTAATTGCCATCTTTCTGTCCTAAACCATCTGCTTCGTCTGTTCACTGTTCGAAGGATTTCTAGCCAATTTCCCTCGAGGTACACAAAATAATACCTGGACAATACTCTGCTTTACTCATTACCATAATATTCACTTTATAAAAAAGGTAAAACAACAAATTTGTCAGCTGCCCTGGGTTGAACTATGAGAAAGAACAACAAGTAAAACAAATGAGGAACAGGTAGCATCAGCCAATCAACTTCAGCATATTGACCGACAAAGTCAAACATTAGTTCTTAAGCAATAAAACCAAGGGGCTGGCAGAAGTTAGAGATTCAAGCCCGAGGCCTGCAGTTGTTCTGCCAGAGACCATGCTGATACCACGATTTTAGATATTAAAGGTTGGGACTATCAGCAAAAAAATAAATCAAAGTAAATTAATTTAATATGGAGGACACTTGGTGTAGCTCAAACTAAAACAGCTGTCTGTAGTACTTATGTCAGTGTCATACCGATTGGCAACCATAATATCATTAGTTCCTTTTACAAGTGTGGAAAACCCGGTTTCCCACTTGTGCAGTGGTCGATAGAATGTATTTGTAATTTAATTACTATTCCTCCTGCTGTTGTTTTGCATCTAGCATTAATGCAGAAGCAAAACCAGTGAGACTTAAGCTGCCACCTTCAATGAAAGAGACTCTGGAAACAGTCCCTTCTCCCCACATTTACACAATAATTACCAAAAAAGAGCCGCGTTCCATCTTTGTGCATTTATTCCTGTGAACAGCATCTAAAGATAACAATATAAGAAAGAAAATGGAGCCAATACAAAAACCCCATAGTAGGGCTGCTCGGTGCATCCACACATGCCTTAAAAGAGGTATTCTCTGTGGAATTAGTGGGAAGTCTGTCGAGCCTGAACAAATGAGTAAATGCACACGGACAACTTACAGGAATATGTGAGCACTACTTGAGTCACTGTGACAAACCTTATATGTGGTCTTGTCTGATCCAAGTGTAAAACACAGTCTGGGGACAGGTGCCGTTAGTCTTTCCTGTCCCCTCCTATTAAAGATCAACATCAATATCAGCTCCCATACACACTAGTGGGGTGTGTTTGCCATTTTTAATGTGATTAAGACTGCCAAAAGCACTGCTAAATGGATGTCAGATACCATACTTGAGGTAGACTACCACCTCATAATTACTTTTATTTGGCAACTAATTAGCCTAAAATCTATAAACCTAATGAAACAAGACTTAACATTATTTAAATTAACAATTAACCATGTTTATGTAAAATTATTTCTGTTACACTCATGAGACTAGGAAAATGGCAATTAGGAAAACTTTTACATGTTTATGAAAATACATAGAGTACTAATAAAAAAGCCATTTATTACAATTTCTTCACAACATAAGTGATAATGCTCTTGGAGCACAAACCTCCACCAAGGCCAACAGTCTGATGTTTTTGCATGAAATTACAAACTGCCTATGTTTACCATTTATGCATTTGTTGACTGTCACCATATTAAGCTAGTCTGGGGCACTCTGGAAACAAAGAAATACAAATACAATCTTAAATAAAAAAGATAGAGGACTAATTTCATCAGGTGCCAACAGGAGATGATGGGAGTCCAAAAAGATTATGTCCTTACAAAAGGGAAAATCTGAATCGGTGGAAACAGTGATGACAATTCTGTGACTTTCATCCACCTGTTTTTAATAAGTGATTGAAAACAATTATCATGATAATAATCAAGAATAGCAGTTTTATCAAATATGTGCCATAAGAGAATTATGTCTAGTTGTTTGCAAGACTGAATACATGGTATGGATACCCAGTATAAATGGCTAAATCTGATTTGGTCATCTGTTATTATAAGTATTACCACATTTCCTCCTGTACCTCTTTATTTTCTCCATGATCAGCTTTTTTGCCATTGTTCTCGGTTTTACTCTTCTCCTACCCTGCACCCCCCTCTTTCTCTCTCGACTCTCTCCCACTGCGTAGCTCCAGTGAGCCGGCTCCCCATCAGGTAGTGCGGCCCAGGAGGGACCAACCAGCTGAATTATTGAGAGCATAAAAACGCTGCCGCTAATGGATCCTGAATAAACACACTGGCTAAGCTGCTGCTGTGGCTTCCCCTGCTGCCACAGGGCATCAAGCTGAAAATACTGAGGTTGAGGATGCAGCAACTGGAGGCTAACACTGTGGCTTTGTCTGGAGGTGAGCCTGTGCAAGACTGGGCAAAGGTGTAACAAATAAATTAGTTAGAAAAACACAATTTCACAGTATTCTCTCAAGCACAGTGCAGGCTTGGTATAAAGCGTAAACCACACATTAACCTATTAAGAACAGAAGCACCAGACATCTCGTTTTTCCTATAAGACTGGGTGCGTTGTTTTCATGTTTCTGTTGGAAGTGACATTTGCATGGTTTTCTACATACATGATCAATTATATGCATGATAATATATAGAAATCTACGTGGGGAAGGTGCAATGCAATGCAAGGCATTTTTTTTCTTCAGCTTTAACAGTATGCAACAAGTTCCTAAAGCTGGCCTCAGCAAGCGCAGTGACACAGATGAGGAGTACAGCTGTTATTTACCATTAAAACATGGCATGTGGAAGTTTGTACATTTCAATATGGCCGATTAAGTGCCTGCTCACCTACAAGTCGAAGATAGCGTGCTAATGAAGCTACACGGATGAACACATCTGTCTTCTGAGTTAAAAGGTCAACTGGTAAATAACCAGAAAAAACATTCAGACAAATTAGAACTGGATCCATTAATTACATTAATTTGCTATATTTAACTTTTACTGTAAAACTACATACTTTTACAGTGAATATGAAGATGTGTGTGTGGGGAGTGTCACTGAAGCTTATTCATATTCTCCAGAATCTAAAAATCAGTCCAGACAAAAACTACTGCTACTACAGCTACAGAGGCAAAAGGCAAAAACTGCTGTGACAGGTATAAATAAAAAAACATTTCCGTCACTGTCAGACATACTTAAAGTGATTTCCTTGGCTATAAAACATTATTCTTCTAAGATAGACCCTGAACATTATGGCAAAGACAATTTAAAACTAGGAAGTACTAACAGAACTCCTCCAGGCTACCTCACAGAGGCTTCACATAGATAATTATTTGCAACAATTTTCTATTGTGCTCTGTCCCCATAAGAAACATTAACCCTAGCTCAAAACACTCTCACCTACCTGTTCTGATTATGCAAATGGAGGCAAATGCCTTCAGTATGTTTTGTTAATGTATTAAGAAATGAGACCCCCTTCCATTTTTGACCTTTCATCTACAATGGCTAAAATTTAATCCTGTACTTACACACAAATAAAATAAAATATCAAGGTAATGCATTCAAAATTGCAGATGCTTGACAACTAAAAGACAAAACAAAATATATCCTCCATGGAAATAAAACCTTAAAGGAGACTATTTTGCAAAGATTCTTAGTTTAAGTTAGTCTTTTAAGAGGCTGCCACAGGTTAACGCAGTCAAAATTGGAAAATAATTATATACCGTAAATTCACAAGTCTTTGGTCTTCAAGTTACTACAATTTATTGGTCCAATTTGTACAAATAAGCATCGATTCATTTTAATTGTGGTAATTGTTCTTGTAATCAGCTAATATGAGTAGACATAAGTGAATATAATGTATTGATTGGAACCTCCACGTCTGTGTATTCATGTGGTTTTGCACACTCATGGTGTGTTCATACCTATATACCTACCATTTCCAAAGAAAATAGCATAACAAAGTGTAGCATCGTGAACGACAGAAATTAAACCACAGCAGAAATATTTTTTAAAAAATGTACAACAGAAGAATAAGGAAAGCAAAGGTTGGCCCTCGAGCACACAGGAGCTTGTATGGCTATGACTCAGCAGAAAATCTGTGTACATCTGTGTGCATGAACACTGTTGGTGCTACAATGCAGCATGCAGCACTGTGAAGTGGGTTTGTTTGTACGAGTCAGTGCAGGAGAGATAGAGAGAATGTAGAAGGTGTTCCCCCATACCAACAGGGATGCAAAATACTTCTAAGTTATGTAAATGCATTGCACAGCACCACCGCCTGACATGTTAGGAATAACAAATAAAAAGAGGAGATAAAAGTCTAAAGGAAACTATTGTCATTCAATTACACTGTATGTATTAAAAAAAAAAACTACCTATGTTTGTTACATGTGCAACTGAAAAATCCATGAATGAATTTACTGCAGTAGCAGTCATGTGAGTGTGACTCTGCATCTTTAACCTTAAAGGGAGTTAATCAATATATAACTCAATTAATTCATGAAGTGTTAAGGCAATGTCATTAAGCAAACTCATGAATGTTACTGTGCCTCATTAACATAGTTTCAGATTTTTGATTTGTATTATATAAAGAAGCTCTTATGTCATGGTTTTATACAAGAACCGGACCAGGGCCAAAGCTGATACCAATATTGGGGCCGATATATCTGATAAACCACCTGATATCCGGTATATTGGCCAATATACTGCATGAAATAAGAGCATTGATACACACAAAATATATACTGTATATGAACATAAATTCTTACACTCAAAATATGATTCAACACTGGGTATTTGAAAACAACTCAAAAATAAATGCTGAAGCAAACATCAAAAAGTGAAAAAACGTTGTCTACAAACAAAATAATAAATAATCAAAATATGCATCATGTTAGACTTAATACAAGGGACTAAACTACATTTTATGTAACAATGTAGCTGCTTTCAAAACATGCAATACATAAAATTACAACTAAATACATTACTTGGATTCTTTTCAAAATTATTGTAATGAAGACATGAACTTGTGAATTTATGAGGTCTGGTAAAACCTGTATAACAGTATGAAGTGGGAAACTGTACAGTAGTCTGGTATTAATGATGAACATAGGAGTTAACAGTTACATATATCATTATTTCACAAAGATGCAACTTAAACAACTTTAAAACGCTGTAGAATAGTCTTATATTAGAAATTGGTTTACAATTAACAGTTGTATATGTCTTTGTTTATTTCACAGAGAGGCAACTTGGGCGGCATTAAAACACTGTAATACACTCTAGAAGTTCTTCGCTGGTCTGTGTGACTGTGTGAAGGGGAGGGGGTCAGGTATTCACACAGTGTGCAGCACAGACACAGGAACTGAGCAACAGAATCTTTATGCAGCACAAAAAAAAAAATGAATATATTGGTTACATATGACCAATGTCAATAAATCGGTGATAGGCTATAACCAGCCTGATTAATCAGCCCGCTGATTAATTGGTCGGGCTCTATTTTTTACTCACGCTGACTTGTTTTCTCAAACCTTATGTGACTTTCCACCTGTGTAGACCCTGATGAAAAACATAAAGTGCTGTGAGAAAAGAAAGAAAAATAAGCAAATTGACAACTAATAAGCATTAAGGCTCATTTATGCTTGCTTTACATAAATAGGAAGGCCCATTTTCTAACACTGTCAAGTGTTCATGTCAGAGAGTGTCAAAAATAACAATCATGGCATCAACAGAGGAGGCATAAATGACCCCTTAGGGTAAGGTTAAGCACCCATGAGCAAAACATGCCCAGAAGTTTTTTTTTCTTTTCTTTTTTTTTTCTTCATGTCCTCATGGAGAGTTCAAAGATGCCTGATCTATGTTTTTTTTCCGCCTGACCAGTTTTAAATGAAGGTTTGAGAGAGTAAAAGTCACTATGAAAGGAACTCAAACACGCCA
>JAPSES010000105.1:5287832-5320371 GCA_029822895.1 Maxillicosta whitleyi | reverse complement strand
ACACACACACACACACTCTTACACATCCAGCCTCAAGGAACACAGGAGAGAGCTGTCTGTCTGCATCACAGTACCCGCTGCAGACGAGGGTGAACCCCGAGCTCTGGGCTCTGAGATGGCGCTGTGGTACAACACACCACAAACAAACACACTCTGACCCATAACCTGTCTAACTCAAGCTACTGTGACAATTTCTAGGCTGTGATATAGCCTGCCCTGCTGCCAACCGCAGAAGCACATTTGGAAAAAATGTTAGTGTTTCTCTTAGGTTTGTGTGCATCTTTGTGGTTGGCTTGAATAATTTTGGGCTTATTACAATATTTTGTGAGTAAGTCAAAGAAATGCAAAACAAATAAGCCCGCTGATGAAGTCACATGAAGACACATTATTATTTTCATATCACATTTAACAAAGAAATTCCAGTTTTAAAAACTTCTCTTCAAGCTGATGTTGCTTTGCTTCTCAGTATATTTCCATTTCTTCAGTTTAGGTGCTGCATACAAGTCTACTGCAGGGAAAACGCTGTAGGTGACACAAAATGCACATGGCTACACCTAGTTTCCATATTTATATCCAAGGTATAGCCTAGATAATTTTTTTTCACGCCGTTTAGTGTCTGGTGAGAATTTCTTTTAATGGAAAAATTAAATAGTCACATTTATTTAACAGCCTGTGTTCCAAATGCAAATATAATCCACACCTCGGTTGGGGAAATAATCATAGCCTCAGATCAGTCTGACTACTTAATGAACAGAATCAACTGAGCGAACCCAGTAGTATTTTCTATCCAGCTGAAATACTATTAAGCCATACTCAGGTGTATTTTTTTTTGTTCATCTTGTCAAACACCTGAACAAGCATGAAACAGTCATTCAGTTGCCACATATATGTGACTACATATGAACAGCCTAAGCTAAGCTATTTTCAAGTTGCCAAGCAATAGTGATAAAAAAAAATAGTTTTTTTTTAAGTAACTGCAATGTTGTCTGACAATATACATGTGTTAATACTGCAGCTTTACTGGAATTCACAAAATCATAAGGATAGATCGAATAGGATGTTCTTAATTTTCCCTTTCATACATCTAGTAAGTACTAAAAACAGTGGGGGAAAAAAATCTGGAAATGGCATGTGGAGTTTAGTCCAACCATGAAATCATAGATGGCAACACAAAATATTAACTGAGTGATGCACCAAAACTCTGGCTCTGTGTTTGTGAGTGTGTAACTGACTGTGGCTGTGATGACATTTCCTTGCTCTGCAGTGCTGTTTAGCGGCTACATGGTGAAAATAAGTGAATAACAATATAAAGATAAGTGTGTTTTTTTGTTTATTTGCTCTGTGGGTAACTTTTAATCTCACACAGCTGGGGATATGCATGTTGATTTAATAAGGCGGACACAATAACCAGGTAAATTTACCAACAGTTTTTATGTACGTGCCTTGATTAAAACATGCTTTCACTTTTGCGACTGATCAGCATCAGATATTGGTATATTTAATTAATTATTTTAATTTAATATTTAATTATGTGATGAAAGATGTTTTATAATTTTTACAAAGCAAAAAAAAAAAATCTAATAATAATAATAATAATGAGGTAACCCTGGCATTATATTATATGTTTCTGGGTGGAGAGGACACTGAGGACAATGATGAGTCTCATCAATCCAAGAGGTTACAAGCGCTACACAAACTGCCGGATGAGTCTGTGCCCCATCAGATCCACCCAAAATGAGCATATCGGATGCTATAAATTAATTACTGAGCAAGCACTACATGTCAAAAACATTAAAGGAAAATCGCTATCTGATTCACAATCAGAGGCGCTCACTACTTCTTAAAATGAGACAAACAACAATTAATATTTTATCCCCAACCCTTTTCTCCCTTTGTTACCCGTCTCCTTTTTACACAGAGATTATGAATGTGTTGATGACAAATGCATCGTGGTCTGACAGATGAGGGAAAAGATTAGAGGGATAATAAAAGATCAGAGGGGAAAAAAGCCGCGGTCGTCTTGTTTTTCCAGTTGAGAGGCAGGTATTATGAGCAAGAACACAGTCACCACAATCTAGATTTAGATGAACTTACTACCTAACGCTATCTGAGAGGACACTTGGGGACACAAGGTTAGAGCGGACAGCAGGCGGTTATACTGTGCCAGTCTGAGTGTGTGTGTGGATCAGGTTTTATGGCCAAGCATCCCGAGGAGAGGGGCTTGTGGGTGTGAGCTGGGGTACTGGTGTCAGGTGGTTTTTAATGATGGGGTGGGAATGCACAAACACATCCACAGTGCGAGGAGACGCGCGTGCACCAGAGCGTGCATCATGTCTGACCATGCAGTTACTGTAAACACACATCACTTCAGAAAATTGCAACCGAGTCAATTCGCCAGTAAATAAAGCTGTAGACTCGATTATCTCTGTGACATAATAAGGCTCAGTGTTTTAACTGTTGGGGACCACTCTCTCACTCTCTCTCTGTCTCTGCTCCTGGCGCTCTACTCATGCTTTGACATTCTTCTTGTGGATGTCGATATTCTGTTTAAGAAGGCGACCTCCATTTTAAGCCACTGGAATGCAGAGACAATGGCGAGCCAAACGGGTGAGTTATCAGAAGGGTGCAGGGCCAATGAGCCTGCCAGGAACTACACACCGAAAAGCCAGAGGAGTAGGATGGATACAGTGCCACCACCACCACCCCATGCCAAAAAGCACTATCCTCTCCTCACCTCTTTTCGCTCAACCGTGAAGCCTCCTCCGCACCTACTAAAAAAGGCCAGGTTCCATCTTTTATCTTTAGTGCTGCTGGCTCTCCAGACTGAGGTCTTTAAAGAGGTGATGTCTGGGAACCACCAAAAGATTTTCGGGATTAGACCCGCGAGGTAACAAGCTTTTAGCCATTAATTATAAATAGAATTACGAAAGGTGTCCATGAAAATTGTAATCAATAGTGACAATTTTCAAGCGACTGCCCGAGGTCCTAATGACTACACTGACAAAGTGCAATACTTCATTCTGGACTCAACAAAAGAAGAAAAAACTGTCACATTTACGTGCAGTTAATCAAGTATATAGGTGTCATTTACACTAGGGCCACGTCTCTAATACTTTTAAAATGGACATTTTTGCCCCCTCATTACTTCTTAACAAAATACCTCATCAAATTACAACATTCGAAGACCAGAGTATTATCAATTTTGTTTTACTGTCCCATTTGTTAAGGAATGATGGAAATGGATGGAAATAACAATCAGTAATTTCCTCCAAAAGCATTAAAACTAAAGTAACTGCTCTTATTATGAACAGAGTACAGATATTTGTGATAAAACATAAAGTTCATGGTGTAAAAGTAGAAGTAGTTGTCAAAAAAATTAAGTGTCCAGATTGTGAGAAAATTCTACTTATCAAAACACCTGTATTTACCCACTGTTGAGCATTTTATGTTACATATTTTCTTACTGTTAAGACTGTGTTCATTTTCTTTCTGTGCACTCATGTCCACAGAACTTTTCAACAAAGGCTGCTTTTCATATGACATTCTTTTCCTTTTTGACTCTTCTCTATTTTTACTACGTACTCCAAAAGCCCTTACAATGTGCATCCTGTTCTGTGAGGTATGTAAACTACTTTGACATGACATTACACCTTGACCTTTGAATCACCTACCATCACTTCCTAGAATGTAATAATATCATACAAGGATTTGGGTAGGAGTCGCTAGAAAAACACGATGGCTAACAAATTGTAAAATACGGCTAGATGTAGAAGGACATCCTAGTTTGAGATTGCATTTAAAGGCACCACGTATTGGCATTTCTTTGGCATACTAATTGGCAATATGTAATATGGGAATTGCCCTCCAATTGCCATTAATTTAGTGAACAAATTTTATGCACAAAAATCTATGACTTCTGCTGACATGAAACTCCTTGTAGTTTCCATTTCCCTTTGTATCATTGCCTCGCTTTCATGTAAAGCATTAAAAGATTAGAGACTCTGGGACCTTTGGTGGACAGACGCTCCCCCCGCTCTCTTTCAGTCTCATTTTATCTCAGTTTCTCCAAGTTTTTCAAACAAACACATAGAAACACGTACAATATGTATACAAACAAACTGCGCAAACACAGACAGACAGACACACACTCGCACATTTACACAAAGCCCCCTTCAGGACAAGGGTTTACTCTGACATTAAAGGGCCTTTGTTTAGCCCCAGTTATCACTACTCCACAGGCGGGTTATGTTGTGTGCATATCGGCGACACTGTGTGTCTATGAAACCACAATGTATGGAGTGAACTCCTGCAGACACCCAAGGCACGCTGAGCTAAATATCGCACGGTTTGTGTGTGCACGTGCATTGTGGTTTGTTTTTGTGTGAACAGCAGCAGTTTCAGCGACAACGCACAGAGACACAGAACAATTGTGCCTTTGTTGGTATTTGTTTGAGGCAGTGGGGAGACAGGAAATGAGATCATGCTGAGGGCTCTGGCTGTGTGCGCGCGGGGCTTATCGAAGAGCAGGGCCTGGGGCAGGAGGAGAATACCAATCACTTATTAGCCAGCCTCGCCGGGTTTATGGAAATGAGGAACAGTTCATCCGGTGCAATGTATTAAACCTAGGTGGAATCTCTGGTTACACTGAGCGCTGTCATCTCTCTCTCCATCTTTTCACTCCACACTTGATTCAGAACCTCCTCTTGTGTTACAAAGACTCATTGTGAAACGACTCATACCAAAGTATTGGCCAACCATTTATCACACAAAACTCCCTTTTTCCTCATACCTCACATGCCTTCCAACTTATTCCACGTCAAGTCAGAGTTCACAGGAGATACAGAGTTGAACAGCCTCCTTGCCAAACCAGCCTCTTATCTACAATCACATGGTTCAGTCATATCTAATGATACAAATTTTTGTTGTAGCACACAGAATTCTGTCTTTCTGGATCTGCACATTTATCACCCTTGTGTTGTGCACAGGTCTATAGTACAAATCAAGGTTGCTTGTCTTTTCATCAGTCTTTTAGATTTTGGTGGACATCAAATATTATTCAATTAATCCACTTATTTGCATTCACTTTGTGCCCACCCCCAGCACTCCAAAGCACAACTAGCATTGAACCATATGATATATTTTGCATTAGTTTGGGTGCTGGTCTACTGGAGGGATGGATGACGTAGCACGGGAGCAACAGAGAACTTTCAACTAGACTTAGACTCCAGTGGTGACATTTTCACCTCAAAGCCCAATACACTTCAAAGCTCTCTGTTCAGCATATCCAGCATTTAGCGCCTAATCCATAGCTTCTTTGAAAATTCCCTTTGGGTTTATTTTGGGGTTGCAGGCAGGGGGTAAACACAAAGAGAGGGAAAGACCAGATAAGCGATGGGAAGTGTGAAGACTGATGGGGACTGGAACTTTAGAGGATGTGAGTAAAGGATGCATGGAGGAAAAGTTTGTGAACTTTAGTAACTTGAGTGAATGTTCTGTTAGTCTGTTCATCTGTACATTATTTAACCATTGTAAGACAGAGAACTGCTCTGCCCAGTAACAAAACAGGACAAAATTAGAGAATAATGCATGCAATGTTATGCTAACGTAACCACAAAAAGACCAGAGGAATGATTAGGTTGATTATGGTTTTACCCAATAGAAACTTAATTCATGAATGACCTGAAATTTTCTGCTGTTTTTCTAAACACTGCAATAATAGACGCAATCCTCTGAAAAAACATTACACTAAAAATCTGTTCCCTCGGTCATGTTTCACATTAAATCATATGTTGACTGACTGACTTGGATAGTTCAGAATATTGTCTTCAGGACCAAAACATCATAATAAACTCAAATTATTGGAGAAAGACCATTTCTGTTCATCAGTAGGATCTACCAACCCAATGCACACACATGTAGAGAAATGTCTCGAAGCTGAAAGAGCACAGAACAGAGGAAGACAGAAAACCACTAAGCATTATTAATTCTTTCCATTCAAGCAGCTGTTTACAAAATGCAGCCATCACTGGCATTAGACTAGTTATTAATACATGTTTAACAGCTTTCACTGTTTCCCTTCGTCATGTTAACTGACAACAACAAATAAAGTCCTCTCTGTTTAAATAATTGTAATAACGCGCTTTATCAAATAGCTAACTAGAAAACCATCCATTCATCAAATTATCATCATCTTGCACGGCTGGCTAACTCCAGATATCAGAATCCTCTATGCTGCCGCTGTATGGCTGGGATAAGCTGAGGTGTTGGACGGTACATTTCTGTAGGCTGTAATGACTTAAGGGGGTCAGAAGGATATCAGGAGCTGGCATGATAAGTGATGACACCCTCATGGGAACAAGCTTAATGACTTTCCCTTTGCAGGGGACCGGCTGCCTTTACCGGGCAATTTTACTGCAGTGAAACAGAAAAGGTTCAGGACATTGAGTCAGCTTAAACTGCATGAGCCTATTTTTCAGTCATGTTGAATCTTCACGCTGTTCAGTAGAAGGAAAAATTATCATTTATATTGCTAATCCATTCACATTATTTAATCTGTTTTACATCCTGTTTAATTAGCCCCTTTTACTTTATTTTGTACCTCCGGGAAAGTACATTTAATGTTTAAAAAGTTAAAGTTAAGAAATATGACAATCTGAACTCTTTGAAAAAAAAAAGCCTAGACGTTTAGTTTGAAACGTTTGGTTTCAAAACATGAACTAAGAAGCAAAAAATGTAGACGACATGTACAAGACTACTCAACTTACAGCCTGTAGGTCAAATAGACCTATGATAGAGTGTCAACTGGCCTGTTGATGCTTTTGTAGAGTGTCAACTGGCCTGTTGATGCTTTTGTAATTCAAAATGAAAATAAATTCACAGTTCGCACATTTTTCTTTCTTTCCTGCTCTATTTTCCTTTAAATAGCTGCTTAGTTAAAGGTAATGATGACATTGGCTTATGCAATTAAATTACTGCAAAATGCTGCAATGTAATTAAATAAAAGATGTGAACTTGTGGCGGTGACAGCTTGTGTTCTCTATGTGCATTAGCTACAACTATAATAAAAAAATTGACTAAACAGGACCAGTTAGGACAGTGAAGGTCACATGACCAACCAGTGTGTAGACCAGTTGAAATGGTGTCACAAGCAGGAAAACACTGAACTATAGTCCAAAAACACCAACAACTTCTCTTATCTAGGTGGTTTCAGTGATAATAATATACACAATATTGTCCACAAAAATCCCAACATAACTATTCTGCCACACCATGCAATCATGCTTGCAACCCTAAGATATACTTAAAGAAATAACTGGTGAGGCTTGTTTTGCCCTCCAGGTGGGTGTTCATATAAACACATGACAACACTATGAAAACTAAGAAAGGGGGGGGGGGGGATCAGACATCTGCCGCTTTGATGAACCCTGTTTTGAAGTCGAAGGGTGGGTTTAAGGGATTCTTTTACATGACCATGATAACATACAAGAGTAACACTACTATCCCAAAAAGAGACCACACACACTGCTGGTTTTACAAACGTATCTGTGAAAGCAGTCGTGCTGTTGTGGCAGACCTCTAAAGGTGGCAAAAGGACTTCAGACAGCCCTGTTCACCAGTTGCTCAACAGCTTACGTCTAAGCGGGGGTCTCATTTCAGAGAGTCAGCACAACAAAGGTGGCGTCCATGAGTGCATGTGCATGTGTTTTCAGACACTTGCATTTCTTTCCACCCAGTGACCTGCCCGCAACCCAACTGGGCATTTAACGGTTTCACACAGGGGGATAATGTGGAGACAGAGCCACACTTAAAAGACATGTCACACATCCTATCAGATGCCTCAAGGTCAACGGAAATGACATGCTGAGCTGTCAGTCAGCTGCCTATCAATGTGTGTGTGTGCGTGCATGTGCTCAGGAGAAAAAGCGGAGGCACAGATAGCATTTAATTGAAGGTTGAAGTTATCAGATAGCCTGCGACTCAGCTGTCAGTCAAGATGCAGTCACTGTGGTGACGCTTCGCAGTGCTCTGCACCACTGACGACATCAGGAAATGGCTGACTTTGAAGAATAGTGAGGGGAGTGGGCAGACTGAATGATGGAGACACAGCTCTGGACAGACACCAACACATTTACAGACAGATGTGGGACACACAGTTAGGTACACACAGGCCAGAGGAGGAACACACTTAAGGGAATTAGAGGAGAAACATGCTGGCAAGGCAAGTTATTTTGGTAGAGATTACATGCCACAGTGCATCCATGCAGGCACCAGGACAATCTAATTATCTGCTGTTAACGCCAGAGCAGAGAAGGTGACACAGAAAGTACCATCATATGTATAAGGAAGGTAAGTGGGAGTTGCTATTTAAATTGATGTAAACACTGAGAGCAAACCAAGTATATTCCAGGTATGAAAATGACAAGACAGTCTGGAAAGCGGGATAAGATGAGGAAATCATATAAACGGCGACAAATCTTTCACAAGTTGATGCCAAGAACACAAAACAGACACTTCGAGCATCATTCCCAGCTTTCTTGGGAGAACCTAGAATTGCGTCAGCTAACCTCACTCACACACCCACACACACAGATGCCTTTTCGATGTGGGGAATGTCGGAAATTAGACGGAAATGTGAGAGGGGGGAAAATATTCCCCTGTCTAATAATCATCATTACAGTTTCCTCTCCTTTTAGCACTGGGCAGATGGGGATAGGAAGTGACATTTTTCTTTCCTTCTTTCATCATCTTTCCTCTTGGTCTAATCCTTCAGCATCCTCTCTTACCAAGACTTTGAATTACTCCACTTTTTAAACATAAATAAACAAAGTGTGCTTTAAGCATGCAAAGTAGACCTAGACATGTATTGTAGCTCACCAAGTGCTAACATGTTATCAAAACTCAAAGCACCAAGACAAGCACAGTCCTCAGTGGAAATCAGTTTAACATGTTGTAATGCTTTCTTATCTTCCACTGCTGACTGCTCTATTATAAAAATGCCAAGTTTCATTTAGTGCAACAGCCAGAATGTTTTCAACTGAAAACATCAGCAGTTCACTATGAGCACTTATAGTACAGCAAAACTGGACATTATATACAAACCAACACCTAAATAGTTGCTGGCACCTCCAAGAGAATAAGACTTTATGGATGTCCTTAAACAATGTTTGTTCACAATCTTCTGCTTTAAACATATTTTAACAGAGTACAAAAAAAAAAATATATATATATACACATTTAGACCTGCAGCTGATTTCCCTTGGTCCTCCAGCTTCTGTATAAATAGCAAAGCTATTTGGCATTTTCCACTTTTACTTCAGATGTAATGACCACACTCGTTCAGAGAGTGCATTTGTGTGTACTAAAATAGAGTGAGAAATGTGTGGCATTTTTGCATCACTGTGTTTCTGTATCCGTCTGCTTGCGTGTGTGTGGATTTTCCAGTACTAAGGTCATCAGTGAGTCATCTTGGCCACCAGGGGGAAGCCTAATTAATTTAGTAGCATTCTGTGCAGCTCGTAAACACAATACTGAGTTACAGCCCTGCTCTGAACACAGCAGCATAGCACATGGTGCAAAGGAACCACAAGGGTCATCTTGAGTCTACCACACTTTTAATAGTGTTTGTGTGTCAGTTATAGAAGCCTCTAAAGCCACAGGTGGCACCTACTGTTTCACACATTCTCAGACTCCTTCAGCTCTGCCCTGATATACGACATGGCTTTGCATAGGCATTCAACCCTGACCCCACTCTGACGCACACATGCCTGAAGAGACATGGTAAAAATGGTTATGAGCACAATGTGATTTCCAAAACCAAAGAAAACTGTGAGATAATAGAGGATTTTGTGGGATCGACTCCATAGGGCTGACATTAATTGAAGCAAATAAAATTGAGTTTATATTTTAGTATCCTTTATATGCAGATAAGAAAACTTTGGGCTTTAACCCTGTTTGTTACAACTGAATATTCAATTTAAAAAAATGCAGTGATGTAACAGCTTTGGGGTCAATTCTTACTAGAAATATGTTTGGTATTTTTAAATAGGCATGAGGTTAGAAGGATCCTTGTACAACTTACAGAATTACTTTTCTCTGAGTCTCTCACACATCCAAGTACTGACCAGCACTGTAACGGAATTATGTGTCTAACTGACAGACAGATGAAGTAACTATCTAACTGAATGCACATTGAATTGAATCTCCTTGGGAAACTTGTGACAGTACCCAGCACTGGTCCTCTTCTACCACCTGAAAACATTATATTTCTGCATCCAGGTTTATCTGACTTGTCTTTCAAATTAAAAATAAAGCCATCAGAAAAAAAAAACTGTCCTCAAAGCTGATTACAGGACAGTTCAAGGACCTGAGGATGAGGTACTACAGATAAAAAGTGAAAGGCCAAGCAAGGGTGCTTTATTTAGCCAGCGGATGGGTCTGGTTTGGGGTTCAGTTAGAACTAAGCTGATCCCAGTGAGGCCCTGGTGCCCTTTATCAATTCTGTCAGGGGGAAAATGCAATCCACGCCTGACTGGCCCCCTGCTCTGCTCTATGGTGTGTCTTATCCTTCGTCACCTCCCTCCATTCATTTCCTCACTGCAAGCTGGAGGGATTACCAAGAAAAAGTTGCTCTTCAAGACGTGACAGTCATTCATGTGTGTGATGAAGATTACCATGAAGACTGGGCGTTACCTGACTGTAGTTAAAATCTAAAACTCACAAACACAGTTCAACAAAACAGTAATGACTGTCATGGTTGCGAATTTCCAAAAGTTAGATGGTAAAAATATACAAAAAATGGGACACAAGTGGTGACAAAACATTGCCTTGGGTACACAGAACACTAAACATGCAGAACCATCATTTAGTGGATGTCCTGCAGAATCACAGTCTGATGAAAAACAAGTTAGAGAGCTTTTGTTTGGGATTGCATTACATTTCAGGTTTTTGGACACACCACTGTAGTGCGAAACCTCACATTTGTTTGTGTAATAATTGTTAAGTTGGAATCTACAAAGGTAAGCTATGAAATGGGGTCAACTAACTTAACAACAGCAAGACTTTACTGCAAAATAAATGCTAAAGAGTGATCAGACGGAGCCGACGTCAAATCAACCTCAAGCTCTGATCACTTATTCTCTCTTCTTTTTTTTTTACTGTTATTCTCTTGTCAGAACAGTATTTCAATCTCTCTCTCATCTAGCATTATCGAAAGGATACAGGTGACTGGAAAGAATAAACAACTCAAAAACAAAGTACCAAATAGCTCAGGTCATTATTGGTACAGAGGCAGTAGAATTTAATTAAAGCTCCAAACAGCAATATTCGGGCCTCCACACTCATCCTGATGGGCTGTGATCTGAGAGGTTTGATACAGGTATGGAGACAGATCCAGGCCTGACCAAAAATGGTGCATTTTATTTTGAGTGGCTGGTCAGTTTTACATGTGCAGTGCAGCTAGGTCCATGGCACATATGCATCACTTATGTGCTACTGTCCTATCAGGTGTGGCCATATTTTCAGATTACACTGAAAGTGTACTTTTGTAACAGTTGGCTGGAAAACATCTACATGCATGTGTTCAGAGTAGCCAAGGGGTCAAGGAGGAATGAACAAGGGAAGCTCTGAGAAGAGTGGAAGAATGTCTGACAAATAATGCAAATCCGTTGCTGGCACTGGGCTATAATTGCCTTGGTATGAAATGGGGTACTCACATCTGGGTACTCTTTAACAGGCACAAACAGCTTTTCCTGCTGGTGGACGATGGGTCCGACTGGTTCAGGCAGCTCCAGTGGGTGTTTGTCCACAAGGCCATTCACTGTGTCGCTGTACATGTCTTTACGCACTCTGTTGATCTCTGGAAAAACATAAATATGTACAAAGTGGTGAGCAAGTGAGTATCGACCATAAAAAAGAAATAAATAAAAATCACACACTTTTATTTTGTATTTGATATATCACTGTCATATTGATTTTGACTTCTGGGCAAAGGTTTAATGTAGCATATAAATCTTTGCTTGAAAAGAATAAAGAGAAGAAGAACAACAAATCTGTCAATTGCCTTGAGTATTGTTTGTCTTTCATAAGCAAATAGTGCTACTTTGTAGAGTGGTGAGGGCAGGAACACTACACAAAAAAATTATCATACCCTGCAAGTGTAAAAATGCATGACAGCTGAGCACTGATGCTTCCTAATACCTGCAGGAAATGCAGTTTTTAAGAATTAACAGCTCTGACTAAAAAACGACAAGGTTTCCTTTGGGTTGTTCTACATTATGGGACAAATGTTAAGCGCTGCATTGTTGGTATGTCTTTGTTTTCTCCCCAGTGGCTGTTTCTCTAATAGAGCAGCCTGAATGAGCGGCTGGGCAGGTGGAGACAACACGCAGTGAATCGCTCAGGCATATGCCTTCAGATCTGATCCCTCTGTCAGATAAAACTAATGGAGCTCGCTCTCTCCTGCGCTCAAACTCATAATGCAGACAGAGACTTCCGCTCTGCCGTGCACCCACACATGCCGGCCTTTAAATCAAACGCACCCCTCTTTGACATCTACACATTGCCAGACCAGAAGACTGTTATGCTATAGGCTGGAAGAGAAAAGCATTCATCCTGCCGGTTTGGTGTATGCACTTATGTCGATGTGTCACAGTTGGATGAGGACCCACAACTGCAGTTGTAACACCCATTGGTCACACTTTCTTACTTCCTACATCTGCGATCATTATACTGACAGTGAGAAGCAGAGTACAAGAATCCATAATCAAACACTGTATCTTTTTATACTTCAAAAAAATTATTTTCCCCAATATATTACCACAGGAGTAAAAATGTTCATATTTATGAAGCTGAAATAAAAAAATGTAAGTCTGGGAGTGCTGCTGAGTATAAAGGTAGTAAAGCATTTCTAATTACTATCTAAAGCTAAATTTCAGGAGGCTTCCATTCACATAATAAGGTTGTTGTATATTTCTCAAATTGGTTTTAAAATCCCCCCCCCCCCCAAAAAAAAAAACATATAAGAGTGCGCATAAGAGCCAGACATGGAATCAGTTCGTGGGGATTTTCTGTTGAGCTCAGAGTGTTTCCTCTGGATACCATCGATGACAGACTGACAAATGTTTGATTGATGTGCAAACCGACACTGTCAAGTAAACACACAAACATCTGGCCCGCAGCTGTGTGGACAACACCTGCGGGACACATCTGATCCGTACACCAGGCAGAAGACTCGGCCTGGAGCGAGTTCCTTTCAAACCTCATGACCTCAGCATAGATGCTCCCACTCCTCCCTCAAGATGGATTCTTCCTCACAGTATTTATCAGAGGACAGATTACATCGCTCAAAACCAACCCCAGCGGCTTCAGGCCACATACAGTCTTTGTGTGTGAACAAGCGCTAGCCAGTGTCCCACCAAACATGAAGTGGATCCCCATAAAAATGTCATAAAGTTGTCAGAATATCAGAAAACAAGACGGTAAATTACAAATGAACCAAGTACTATGTCAACAGCACATGAATATGCTGCTTAGGAATTACAGCAGGCTTGTATCTGCCACTTTATGATTTAAGTGCAGTACCTGCATTGAACAAACAGATGATTCTAGTGCTAGTGTGCATTATGTAAAACAAGAAGCTTTATCTACCTTTTCAAGAGCCTTTTACCCTTTTCTCATTACTTTTTTTTTTTAACAATTAATTGAAACTAATTAAAAATATTCTCTCAATATTGTTTTTTGCTCTGCCAAGATATGTTTTGAAGTTATTTTTCACAGACAAGAGGTGGAAGAAATGGACCTTCTGCTTCATATTGCTATGAGAAACTGAGCAATATTAGAGTAAGCATATACCACTGACTGACTGAAAAGCAGACAGTGACCAGTGGCTTTGGAACGTGGGAAATATTTCTCTATTGTCGTTTTAACAGATGATGCTACCCAATTTGTTTGCTAGCCATTGAGGAGCTGCTTCGTTTATTGGAAAACTACAGAAACAGAACAGCTGACAAAGAAGTTAAAGGAACAATAAACAGCAGTAATGCAATATTCATGCTGATTTCATCGAGTTGAGTTGATTTCCCCGTTGCAGCTGCAGCACTTGTGGTTTCAGATGATGCTGGTTCTGGATCGAGTGTGGCTGTACGTTTTATAACTTTAGTGTACACACGTCTAAACATACTATAGTTGGCAATGGCTAAAGCAATCTGTATTATTAATGAGAAAAGCTCTTTTCAGTATTTTTGTCTTATTCCTGAGTAATTTTCAGGTTGTAATTGATTTGATAATACTGAAACAATACAGTAGAACCTTGCAGTATGGGTTTAATTCACTCCATGACCAAGCTTGTTTTGCGATTTACTCATTTTAGAAATAAATTTTGCCAGTCAAGTTTAGCTGAAACATAACTGATCCGCTCCAGACCACACAAACCACCCAAAAAAATCTGTGAAGGGTTGTTTAAAACAGAAAAAGTGCCACTTGGAGTAACAAGTAACAATTACTAAGATGGAATACAAAAGACATTAACTTTTTTTAACCTTTGCCCTCACTGCAGGGTATAGTCATCAGTTCGTCGTCTGCCCGTATGTACAATAATCTTGGCATAGAAGGCCATGGTTTAAAGTGTGTGGATGTTATATCAGTGCTGACTAACTATGAAGCTTGTTCATAGTGCAGGTTTCCACTCGTATTTCAAGACAAAAATACCCACAATCCATGGTGCGCGAAGCAAATTATTCATGCAATGGTGCACTCATACTGCGAGGTTCTACTGTATACTGAAATACTCGGCCTTTTGTCAGATAATAAACCCATTCAAACCATAAGCCTTCCGTGCACTACAGGAAAACTGCACTTACAGGGCCTGTATTGTATGTAATTGCACTGTCATCATTTTTGGTTACTGAAGACAAAAGCACAAGGTGATCCTGTGAGCTAAAGGCTCCGGGCTTCTTTTGTCTTCAAGCTAGCATGAACAAACGCAGAAAAGCTATTTTACAGACGACTAGTGGGCTAAGCATGTGCGTAGGAGTCATCAATGACGAGTTAAGAGTCAATGTTTTGTTGGTAAGAAAATCAGCTCTCAGCTCCTGCCTTTCAGGAGAAGCAAACACAATATGTACAATTTATGGTGTCTGCTGCACCTGGAAATAGCTTTCCTTCAGTTAAGAAAATAAAATAAAAACTGCACAAATGACAATGCTAGCCAACAGCCAGCACCAGCACCCGTCCTCACCCTAATTCTATTTCCTCTTGCTGAAATGCCACATTAACATAAGGCGGGCGTGCTGGGCCATCAGTGGAGACGTGCGGCATTTGACAACCTCTAATTTCAATGCAGCAAGGCTTTTCTGAAGCGCTGCGCTCACCTAAAAATTACCCCCTGCCTTGCTCAAGCAACAAAATCATTTGTCTAGCTGTCCACCCCAGCAGAAGAGGATGATTCTTTTTCAAGGAAGAGAAAAAAGAAGGGAGATAGCGGATCACAAGATTGGAAAGAACCAAAGCCTCAGAAAAAAATAGAAAAACCAGACTGAATAAGAAGGCTAGATCACCAAAAAGGAACTTTGGCATTTGGTGGCAGAAAGTAGGATGTCTATGTGTTCTGCAGGAGCAGCTGTCTGGACAGTTTTTCCCCTTCAGCCATTTCTCAGCTCAGTGACAGTGTGTCATCTACAGGCTGACTCAGCAAACCACACATACACCATCCTCCTGTCAGAGCTGTAGATTTACCTGTTGGGGGTGGCTCTACACATACACACACTACGTCTAGGACATAGACACAGAAAGAAATTATAATATCTTGGGTTTGTTTAGCTTTTTTTTTTTTTTTTTTTTAAACCACTGTCAGGAAGAATGAAAAATTGACCTTGAGAGCAGTTGGAGGGCAGAGTGGAACAAGGTTTGATGAGACAAAGATGAAAGACTAAGAATTACAACCGCACTGCTGAGCAAGCAGTGTGGTTGTAGTCGAGTGTATTCCTCTTGACTCTCACTACTCGTACCACTTCGATTCCAGTTAAAACACTTTTTATTATACTCATTTCATTTTTTCCCCCTCTTCAATTTCTTACCTTTTCTTCTTACATCTACACAAAAGAGAAAATGTCACAGTCTGTAACTACAGATAGAGTATATGTGGCTTTTGTAGGCCCAGGGAACTATGGTGACACTGCTATAGAGATAAGCAATTACCAAAAAGTAATATAATTAGTGCTTGTGCTGAACGCCTGCCTCGGCCTGCTACAAATGAGTCTTTATGGGGCTGTGTGACATGACGATGTGCATCGTGTAGTGACAGAAAAATGTTGTTTCATTGATTGTGTTATACGTTTCATTGTCTTGCAAATCAAATTTTCTTCTTTTTTTTTTTAAACTTGGGCATTGTTTTGTATTCTTCCACATCACAAAAATGCAGGCCGGAATTTTGCATGAAGCCAACACAAACACAGAAGAGAGTGTGTGAACAAACTAATTCTGAATAGGAAGACCAACAAAATCAAAAAGAGGATCTCATAACTAAAAGAGGGGCTACTTCTGTTACACGGACGTGAGTTTGGGTAAGAAACGTCTCACAAGACCAAAATGAAAAACAACTTTGTAAATATTGCCAGACTGATCCGTACAACAGCCTCAAATACCATCAATGTCTTCTTCAACCTTCACTAGAAACAATCCGTTTTTAGGCCTAAGTTTATTGAATGCAACTCTGCAAAGTATTGTGCATTTACCCTTTTTATATTTCATACATTAATAGTCTTGTATTTAAACAAGTTCACTCCTTAAACTAGAAATCAAAACATGAAAGCTTGTGAAAAATGCTTACACACATATACCTATGTCTGTCAGTGTTGTTTTACCTCATCGCTTTTAATAATTAAATTAAAATAACAATATCCTATTAATTTCTAGATTTTAAAAAAATATCCAAAAAAAAGAAATAAAGTTGTGTACAGCACATTTATACATGTATAAGAGATTCCCAAGTAAGTAATCTTGGTGTGCGTGATACCATTTATTCAATATTTCAGTCCTCAAGTCATATTCATTATGCATAGATTTAAGCCACAAGAATTTTCTCTTTTTCTTTCATTTTCTCCACTGGTCCCCTTGTTTAGTGAGACAAAAATGTAAGCAGAGGAATTAAGTCAGACACTGAGAAATAAATACCCTTCATTTGTAGAGTCCATCACTCAGGGACCAGGCATTTCCTTTTGGTAATTCAGTAAAAATGGTCAATGACATTTTGGTCACAGACCTTCGATCCCATTTGTGTCAAAATCAAGAGAAAAACAGGTAGAAAACAACTAGAGTCAACAAATTACTGCAAGAACAATAAGAAAAAACATCTTACGAGAAAGATCAGATGAAACAGGAACAAGAAAAATGCATTAAATGTCAATTGCAGAGCAGACTAATCTTTAATTTCTTTACTAAACATAAACATCATCACAGAAACAGCAGAAAGCTAGGAGATAAAACACTAAAGAAACGATGTAGGTGTTTCCTTATGCTGTGGCCTCTGTGATAGAGTATCATGTAATGTATGCAAAATGAAAAACTTTGTGTTTTGGAACAGAGGGTGTGAGAGATCAAAAACAAACTGGGGCGAGAGGCAGCAAAAAGGAGCAAAACCAAATTAAAAACAATGGAAAAGTCCAGAAGAAGATAATTTAATCAGGTGGAAGACTAGTGAGGATCATTCAGTTAGACCTGCTCCAGTAGAGAATGAGAACAGGTCCATTAAGAACCCAAAAATAGACGAGCTCCAGAACTGCTTCGCCCTCCCAGTGAAACGTCCTCTGACCAGCACAGCTGCCCATACGAGCTTTATGACTGAGTGAATGTGTGAGAAACAGAGAGCACAAAAAATGTAATGGGTGACTAATCGGCGTGATCAGCTCTGCCTGAGAAAAGCAGATTTAGATACCTTGTGATGCCTGGTATTAGGCTGATAATATCTGGCACCTGAAACAGATTGAGTGTAACACCAATTAATCTTAAAGCCAAAGTGATCAAATGTTCAACTCTGCAGAGAGACTCAATGAGTCCGCCCTGTTTAGGTTAATTTAAGATCAAAAACCTGTAGTGTTCAAAATCTATTCATCTTTTCCGGCCTCCACATGCACGTATGCAGGCAAAATTAATGATTTAAACAGGTGCAAAAACATCTCAGAAAGCTGGGGTGAATTATAGACATGAAAAAAATGCGATGTTAGTCAGGAAAGACTACAGCTATCTCAGATACACCTTAATGCGCCAGTGCAGAGTGAAACAAGTCTCAGGCGAGGAACAAGCCTTTTCACTTTAAAGCTGTGCACTTTACCAATCACAAAGCCGGGGTAACCGTTGCAAGCGAAAGGATTTGGGCGTTTAATGCATTCCTGCCCTTTATTCACGGCGCAGACGACTTTATCCAAGACGACACTTCACTTCAACAGTTTAGGGGTTTGGCAGGCCAAGCATATGAAAGACGGAGGTTTCTTTTAAAGCAGAGAGTATAGTGCGTACTGGTGGGGGTGACTGAGCCATGAAAACGTATGCATTTCTGGCTCTTATCGTCAACTCACAGCTTGCCTCTCTCCCTTCCTCCCGCTTTATGAAGAGAAAAAGTTTCCCTATGCCTCTGTCTTATTTTTACTTCTTAATCTATGATTTAACAGTAGGCCTACACTGCACATTGCTTTGATGTTCATGCACAAACTATCTCTGTGCTGTTAATGAGCGTGCTGTGCCATCAGCGGAGTTAAAAACAGCATGTATCTCAGTTTCTTTACAAGGAAAATACCAGGTCTACTGTTGAATTCATATATGGGATTGTTTATCCTTATCCAGTGCTTAAGTTACATATTAGAGCTGCATGGTATTAGAAAAACTCTCACTAAATCATGGCTTACTTCTGTAAAACAAAAAAAGAATTTTTAACTGGAGGACTTGATTGGCTCCATTTGAAGAGAATGAATAATTCTGTAATCATTTGAGGCCTTGGCAGTGGACTGCAGTTGCATGGAAAATAAAAAATTTACAACAAGCTGAAAGATGACTTTTGGGCGTGAAATTTTAAAAAAGTTCTATATTTGGCTTCAAGGGGGGGAAAAAACACACACACACACACAAAAGATGAGGAGCATCATTACTGTTCATAATAATTCTATATGCAGTGACTTTTCACCAGTGTATATGTAGTTTTACAGCGAATGTTGCTTTATGGATTGTTTGTGGTATTATCCCATAAACACCCAAACATTCATCACCAATGAAAACTATCTACTGATCTAAATTATTTAATAGCTGTTGATCCACTAATTCTATCAATACGTGTGAAATAATGGGTTTAAATTGCAGTTTGTTGTCTTTTCATGTTCATCAGATATGACCCATTTGGACGTTCAGAGGCTCCGTAGTTACCATGGACACACCATCATCTTCAACAACTTTGATTCTACAATACAACTCATGGAGTTGGATCAATGATAGTGGATGGAGATGCTTGGTTTATGTTCATTTAATGATAGATTTGACTGAAAAAAAAGTCACATTTTCTACAGTTTTCTCTGTTTTGATACAATAACCCTCAACATCTTGATGATGAGTATATTAAATACAGGAAAATACCTGATTTATACTGATAAGATGCAAAATACAGAGTATAATACTATGAATAAATGGTAATAAATCTAAGCTAAGCTATCCAACCGCTAACATATATATATAAAAAAAATACATTAGAATCCATTTAGATCTGAATTTGATTACACCATCTAATAGAACTGAAGTACAAGTCATGTGATTATTATATGTTTTTATTGTAGAAATTCCACATACGGAGCATTTAAATCCGCAACAGAAGTGGTGGACGATCCAACTGTAGGGTTTGTCCACTAACTTGTAGAACAGTGTGGGTGACTGTAATAAGCTCAAATCATCTCACTACAGCCTTACATCTGTTACTTTGGTCTGCAGATGTCTGACTAATATAACCACGGAGGAATCAGATTTACACAGATGCTTTGCTGAAGCCACTACTCAAAACATAAAATTAGACTTATGTAATTATCAGACATGTAAGAATGTCAATGGCTCTTTGTTGCGGGCCAATGTAATTTAATAAGGGAAACATTCATGTCACTCATTAGCAAAAATACTCAAGACACAGATTTTGTTTTAGATTTACTGAAATTAATAATTTACCTCAAAGGTTGTTGCACTTCTGCCTTGATGAGAATGTTGCTGCAATTCTATTACGCATTACCTGTCAGTGTCCAAGTAGTTGTGAAAAATCTATGTGAGCTCAGTGACTCATCCACACAGTTCCTGAACCCTGACATGATGTGGATGTAAGCGCTGGCCCCCACAGGCCGAGGGGCTCTAAACAGCTCTGGATAGAAATGACAGTGCAGTTTGGTGGCAGCCAGAGGGAGAGATTTATGTTGTGTGTCAGGGATTCTCCTAAGGCATACTGGGTAAAAAGCTCTAGCGTCAGGTCTTTAAGTAGATAGGCCACTAAATAAACGGCTGCCGTAACAAGGTTTCAAGATTCTCTCTTTCCTGAGCCAGTAATAAAATGTAATAAAACAGTGCAGCCACATGCACGCCTCACCATCGTATATGTGCAACAAATTAACACATCCTAGTATTTGTCCAACATACACGAGAAGTTTTGTTTATGGTGCATAAAATACACATGGCATATATAGTAGATATGTGGTGGAAGGTTACACACACATGTTGGTATTCAAGCCCTCTACATTCCTGAAAGCAGTACATGCCATCTCTGATCATCAATAAAATAAGGCTGCATAGACACGAAAACACACAGAGAACAGCAAAGCACTGTAATGTGTAAGCCCAGATGCACATACGCAACACATAAAACAAACAACCAACTAACATTAAAACACCCACACACGCACGAGCTAATGAGCTTTTGTGTGTTTGCAGGCGAGGCTCCCCTGAGACAGTGAACCCACAGAAATAACACTCCAAAAGGAAGGCGGAGGGAAACTGCCTTAGAGAAAAATCTGCTAAACAAATACAGGAGGAAACTAGCAGGAAACGGTGCTTCACCTCTTCTCCAGCTTGTGATACTCACCCCTACCTCAGATCCAGATTTAGTGACAAAAGAGATGTTAGCAAATCAAAGAAAACAGAAACAGCCGTTTGCTCTTTATTACAGATAGATGCACCCATCTCCTTTGATTTATGTTGTTGAATTATTTCAACATTATGAATGACAGCTTAGGTAACTATCGCTGCAAAAGTGCATTCCCTGTTTGTTCTTTGAATAGATTTCATCTCAAATATTACACCTACTGACAAAGTATTATATTTGTTCGGTAATAGCATGCCTACTGAAATTGCATATTGGCTTGAACGCCTTTTCTACTTCAATCACAGATGTTCTAGTTAAACTGTTACTTAAACTTCTCTCTTAATCAATATACAGTGTAAAGCTAAACACATGACTTCGCTTCTAATTGTGTCAGTAATCGAAAAAGTTGGGAGTCAAAGTTTAGCTCCTTTCATTGGTCAGGGGAGCCAGCGGGAATATGCTCAAAGCATTCTGTGTAGGTGTGGCAATGGCCAAGAACAGCAATCAGCAAAGCCATTAATCATAACTAGTGGCAAATGCAATGCTTTCTGGGGCTGTCACTGTGACTGCTGCATGCAGGAAAGGGGGGGACAAGTGCCAAGCTGAATGTGGCTTTTCTGTGAGTGCTGGCAGCAACATTGATGGTGTGCTATAGGAACGTGCCGTAGCGCATTAGGGCGGTAATTAAACAAAGCAAACAGACAGTGCACACGAGCAGATAGAGAGAGAGAGAGACCAGAGTGGAGGCAAGAAAGGAGAGGTGTAGATGGATGAGGACAAAGGAGTCTGAAAATACCACTAAAGGGAAGAACAAATCCAGATTTTACCTTTTGAGATATTACTGATCACTGGGGCAGAGCTATAAAACCCTTGACAATACTACTGCATTTGGCTATACGGTTCCATTTATCTGCCAAAAATGCACATAAAATATTTGCTAGCACTGCTTTAATCCACAGCTTACCTTAAATGCCCTCTCCACTCAGATATAAGTATTTTTTTCAGTATTCTGTCACTGTAATCTTTACCTTTCACTGTACAGAGTGACATGCAGAATTTGACACACAGGATTTTCTCACATTCATCCGTTGAAGGAAAACCTTTTTCCGTGCTCTTCTAAACAGAGTTCAAGGAGTGGACCGACCAGCCAGATGTGTGACAAGCCAATAATGATCTACTATGAAACTTTTTCGGGTCTGATGCGAAGACCAGAAGCCACCAAAGGGAAAGACGATGTTAAGGAAAGCAGGACACGTTTTTTTTGTGGAGCAGATAGTCTTGAAAAATTTGCATTTGCCGATTCAGGATTTACAAGTTTTCACTGAGGGTAAATTCAACAATCTTTTAATTAGATTAAGTTTATAATAGGAAAATTCAATTAAGCTCAAATAATCATTCCATCCAGAGAAGTATTATGTCTTAAAAAGGCTGAAAACAGTTTTGAAAGCCAGAAGGTCAAAAGGTGCTGAAGTCTTTACATATGCAGAACAATTAACTGATGGCAGTGACAAGAAAAAAAGAAAAGAAAGAATGGCACATAATTTTTTATGGACTTAAGAGATGCATTGCCTGGAGTCCATCAGTCACATTTAGATCAACTCTAGTCACAGCTTCCATCCCTAGCTTAACATTGAAACGGTTAAGCTGCACAGTTTTAGACAGTATCTGCAGAGCTATTAAGACCTCAGACTAAAATTAGAACAAGAGATCATCACGTTTGATGATGTGGAACTGTTTTATGGGGCTCTGTGCTTGTGGGGGGGGGTGGGGGGGGCACGCTGGCAGCTCAATGAGCCATAGGAGTGCCAGTTTTGTGCACTCAGTGGGGTCTACCATGGAGCGAGGTGAAACTGGCAGGGAGGGCTGGCTCGATACTGAAACCGTAATGGCTTACTCTTAATGGTTGCCGCGAGGGGCCAACGTTCATTACTCTCTGCGTGGGGGGAGTTTCGACAGGAACCTGGGGTGAAAATTGCGAGCACACGCACACGGGCAGCATGCCGACATGAGGGAGGCACCCCAGGATGACAGAGCGAGGTGGAAGCGTAGAGCAAGTGTTTTTTCTCCTTTAACTGAAGCACTGTGGATCAAAGGATGCCATTTACTCAAATCCCTTTGTAACGATCCTCTTCATAACATTACTAATTGTAGATATTATAGGTAATAACAGAATGTTTATCTTACAAGCTGCCTGATAGGGTGGAGGGGTATTACCAAAATGGGGTCTGTAGTACTTTCACAGATTAATAGTGATTCCAACTCATAAAATAGCAGTAGACAAGTATATAACATGGGAATAACTAGGGGTTTGAGGTCAACAAGCAATGCAGTAAATGCCATACAAAGCCTAACTATCATCATTACATCTTCACTGTATGCGCTACTTTTTGGTTACAAATCTAATTCATTTGTCGTCTTAATGTCAGCCACTCAAACAACTTTTCACCTGACTTCAGTGTAACAAATTTCCAGAACTGGAAGAAAATCGTAAGACTTTCAACATTATCTTTATCGTTTACTGTGAGATTATAATAGAAGTCAGTCTGCGCTGTCAGAAATCCATCTTTTTACTAGCCTGGCCAGCCATCCGGTTTTCTCAGTGTATTCAACATTGAGAAAATGGCCTGGAATTGGGCCAGTCGCTGTGAAATATGCATGATCTGTTCTATACCGAATCAATCACAAGTCTGCAGGGCAGGTATTGCGCAATTAGTCATACGCGCTAACTTCGCACTGACAGTCCGCAAATCTCTTTACAACTGTTGTCTTTTGGTTATTTACTTGATTCAACACTAAGGACTGAATTACAGCTTACACCCTGTATTCTTAAGTTTCTCTGACAAAGCTGCCACAATCATCTTATCTGTGATTGGTTTCCTCAGCGCCTGTTAGTCCCACCTTTATATTTGGATTCAAGCTCCATGATTCCAGATGTATTTCTCACTGACAAAGACGGATAGCTGTCTAGGTTATCTTTTTACCCTATTGACAAGCAAAATCAAATTTCTTCATTGTCATCACATATTTTAAGCCTTGGTTCATATGAAAAATTACTTGGTCAGCAACCGACAGGAGGTTTTCTTCAGCATCTAAAACCTAAAGATGTAACCTCAAATCAATCAGTCCTTGACCATAAAATCTTGTCACTCTGATATTAAGTTTTGACATTTTCTTTTTTCTACATTTATGCTCCATTTCAACTGGTAGTCATGTGCGTTGAAGTCTCTGTACATGTTCTGCATTTCTATGTGGTTATAATAAGATACAAATTGTAAAAACCATTACTTCTTCCAAAGGAAATGCAAGAAAATCTAATAGAGCATAGCAGCGGCTTGAGTTCTGCGCTAATACTTCCTCTCTGTTCAGTCCATGGTATAAAGTAGTCCAATATCTTAGCTCAGCTGAAACAGCTAACCTAATGCACACAAATGCAGACTCAGGCTCCTTCTGAAATACCGAGCAAGGATATAGTCTATTTTACTGCTGCTTTTGCCGTCAAAGGAGAGAGCGATATGTAGCGTTAAATTGGAAGCCACAGCAATAGTCATTTAACAGGCTGGCTTTAAGAGAGAAACCTCATAAGCTGGAAATGGTTTCAAAAATTTAAGGGAATATACTTAGTCGGAAAAGGGAATTGACAAAACAACCAAGAGGGCGGACTTTTCATTTCAGTAAGATATAACCTGTGTCTCTTAGTGTGGTTTTGTGTATCCTAAAGGGACTGCCAGGTTAGGACATGTGCACTCGAGACTGTTTGGTTAATTAATATGAACACAAACAGAAATTCAAAGCATGAGAGATGCACACAGCGCAATCAGCCAGGCAGATTGCTGGTTCGCCCACATCTCGTGGGAACTCATTTCACAGACTTTACCTGCCAGTAAAATGAGGCAGACGGAAGATGAGCAGGACCTGCTGCGGGGTGCTGTACTCTCTCATTCTGCTTTAACCTGTTTAACTCTTACTTTCGTTGTTTCTCTCAATGCGCACACACACAGTACAGACACCGCTGATCTATCAAGGCCTGAGGCATACCCTTACAAACATGCATCTGCACTTCCACAAATGCGCACATACCCTCCCAATAACAATGTAAAAAGAAGCACAGGATGCATGCTGTGAGCTCACCAAGATGTGAGAATATGAGATAAGGAATGGCAAGAATAACAGGATGAGGAGTCAGGATGCATGCTGATGGGCTGACTTTTTTGTGTGTGTGTGTGTGTGTGTGTGTGTGTGTGTGTGTGTGTGCGTGCGTGTGTGTGCATCCCGGATCCATTTTGTTTTGACTGTTGCCCTGAAATCATGTCCTCTGGCTTCAAAGGTGTGTGTGTGGCAGCAAAAACTGTCTAGAGGCTCTAAAAATGTTGACCATATTCATTTATAAAACACATTTTCAGCTCCTGCTTTTACAAACAGATACCCCCAATGTCATGGAACAATGGCAGGAAAGGTCCAGCTGTCAGAAGAGGAAACGAGGAGAGGAAGAGAGGGGAAGGAAATGCTCCGACTGACAATGTGAGTGGAGAAGATAACATACACTATGACTATGGTTCCTGTCCCTACCCCTATAACCAAGGAGACCACAGTGCACACAAATAATGGGTAGGATATGGTGTGGGGGGGTAATTTGTCACCAATAGTTCAGAAAAAGATCCTCTGACTTGATGTCTTTGTGACAGAACCTCAGACTTTATTCTCTGACCGAAAGGGCCCAATCATACAAGCATCCATATAATTGTATGACAAATATGAATAAAAAGGATGAAACAGTGCTGTCTGGGTGACGGTCACAAAAAAGAGTAGACAGCATCATCATGTAGGCCTAAGTAGGCCTGTTGCAATTATTATACAATTGCCTTATTGGAATTATTTGTGATTACCACAATTATCTTGCATAATGATGATGATCAATCCAGCTCTGTACAAGCACATGTGTCATATTTACACCAGAATGTGCACGTGTGTGCTTGTGTTGAAACATGATCACTACTCCTATTACATCATGTCCACGTATTACACATCTACTACTGCCTTTTTACCATCAATAACTTATCTGTATATTTCATTATTAGGGTTTGTATATTTAAGTCAAATCAGCCATGTGCAATTCTGGGTTACAACTAGTTACAACTAATGATATTTTTAATAATCGAACAATCTGTAAATTATTTTAATAACTAATCGTTTCATCACATAAACAGGAAAGACTCAATTCTCAAAGATTGGTATTTAACCCAAAGCAATATAGGCTGTAGACAAGTCACTAATGATTACATCCCCGCAATGGCTTTAGGTTTAGTTAGCGAGCACTAGCTCACTACCTAGACTTGTTATGGCTAGAGACGACCAAGCTATAGTCTTCAACCAGCTCCCCGTTATAGTCTATCAAACTAATGTTGTATGAAGTTCCAGTCAAAGGCAGGTAATGTTAGCCTGGAGGCCTGATGAACAAAGGAGGATGAAAATACCACAATGATGAAAGTGTCTAACCAGCTAGTGGGCTATAGTAATCATGACATGTAAGATATATTAAGCTAGGTTTACATTATATTCTTGGGGGCCATGTGACCGTTTGCCCTAAATGTAGTGCACTGTGGGATGTTGGCGATTTTCCCTCTGTTTAAAGTTTTGTTATACAAGTAGCCAAACAAGGCTGCTGTGGCCACCGGGAACATAATGTAAACCTAGCTTAAAAAATCTGGCCCGTCATCTGAAGCTTCAGCCATGCTGCTCTGTGTTTTCCTCTGTTACACTACACAGCGTGCGGGTCTGCCTCAATACTAATGTGCTCGAGACCAATTGAATCAACTGGTGAACATCTTGCAAACACTTTCAAGAACCAATTTGGATCAATTTAATTGAGTCGTGGTTGCAGCAGCAGTTACAACCCCAAAAAGGTAAACATGGTCTTATCGGTGGTATCATTGTATTGTGCAAGTTTGGACTTTGTCTTGACACTACTTTCCATTCTGATGTTCATTTTTAAACTGGTAAAACCCCCAACTCCAGAGATTAATGCATTTTCAACTGCACAACTTATGAAAGTTCCTGCATCAACAGTGACTCTGGTGATTTCTAGTGAAACAGATGGGCACAGCAGGAGTCTGCCACAAGTGCAGTATTGAGCACACCGCCAAACACACTGGGAAAAAACATCTCCATTTAAAATGTGTTTGGTGGAGTGACAGAATGAGGAACGATGACATTCCTTTCTCTCATTATTAGGGAATGAGGTCACTCGATTACAACAAGGAAGCGCCGACGCCACACAAAAGATGAACACAAACAACTGTCTGCAAGTGCATTTTGTTAGCAATTAATCTCCGATTCTGCTTTCTGTCAAACAGTCTCATCGCTTGAAGAAAAAGTAACACCAAATACTGACCTACTGTGAGAGAAGCATTGATTTACCTGGAACATACAGAGACGAGGACAGCAGCTAGTCACAGCTTATAGGTGGTAACATGACATGTAGAAAAAGGTGCATGGCATGTCAACTTTCCAATCAGGTACACAGACAGCTGTACCTTGCAGAAGCATGCTGAGCATCAGAAAAAGTTACAATTACAAGTATATTTATTTTGTTCTTCCTGCTTTTTAATGAATGGACTTTCTTTACAAACATAACAAAGAGAATCTCATTATGATGCAATCAATAACAACAGCCATGCAACACATCCTACTTTTATGAACCTTATCATATTCAGCTTGATGGATGTCACCGAGACTGTTTCAACTCTACAATTGTTTTCCGTGATATAATTTATGTTGGTGTTACACCGAGTTGCGTTTTCATAAAAAATAAAATAAAATAAAAAGGCAACAAAGATTTTACAATATGACCCTGTTGTCATTTTCCCGTTTTTGTTATCTGATCAGTAAAAATACCAACTGACATGCAGACATCAAGTTCCTGTTAACAGGTTGTCACTGTGTGGGCTACATTCTGCTGCAATGTAATGTAACATCATTCAACAACAAAACGATCAATAAAATATAACAAAAGCAGACTTCTGGTAATCAACTTTAAACCTTCAGTGTGGGAACTGCTGTTTACCTGGCGTTTACCTTGATAACTTTATAGAGCCATAAACTTCGTACTCAACAGTGTTATAAAACGCTGCAGAGTGCTGGATTTTATCACATAAAACCAATGAATCTCTTAATCAAACCAAACCTTAGAGGCTATATTTCACCATCCTGCCATGGTGCAGTTTTAGGTTGAATGTGAAGCTGTTCCCTGGTTTGTGAAGGAATTAGTAGCTGTGATTAGAGATGTGCCGATTGTAAAATTAATTTTACAATAACAATTGTGCCGACAGCCAGTGTGGACACCAATGTTATTGTCTGTGTTTAATTTGTTTCTGTTGGAATTTGCTCCCTTACTGCTCTAGTTCCAGGGAAACAAAGAAATCTTCATTACAAAAACAAACTTCCAGACTCTTGACGCACTCATCACACTACTAATAAATCTACAGGTCGAATTCAGTCATACAAGCTTATGAAACATCCTTTAATAGGACACAACACCAGCCACCACCATTCAATTAAATCATTTTGTAGTTAGTCAACAAGGTCAATATTGATGTTGGTCCAATATATCGGTGCATCCCTGATAGTGCTGACTACTTTATCATTATGTGACTAAAATCTATGCCTTTGCATAAGTTTCAAACTGTATTACAACACCTGTAAAAACACTCACATCTGGACAATACAGCATTTTTTATCTCGAGTGGTTAAGAAATCTCAGCAAAGTTTTTTTTTTGTTCTTCCAGGTTAGATGTTGTAAAAAAAAAAAAAAAGCTAACTAGGCCTTGCCCCAAGTCCTACATACTGGTAGAGACAGTGTTGTATTGTTACTGCCCAGTTTACACCACATAGAATTAATTCTGCCGCTACAATTTGAGATGGCAATGATTTGTTCATAGAAAACATGAGTGACTGTGGGTTGCTCATTTCATGGTGATTTCAAGTTTTGCAATAAAGTTAGAAAATACTGGGGAATTACAAGACATACAAGCACAAGCAAACAAACAGGTTACATCACAATGTGTGTGTATTTGTGCCTGTGTGTGTCAGCTGATTCCATCCCGAGGCTCAGGGCCTGCTGGGGCTTGTAGCTACCATCTTAAATTCCAGTCAGTCGCTGTCCCTGAGTGTGTTAACACACACAACACAGCTGTTGTTGTGTCTTTTGTAACAGTTATTCATTGTCCTCTAAGCCTGACGTACCATTTTTTCATAATCTGAATCGTACCACTTTAAACACCTACACTTGTACAATACAAATTAAGTCAGACGAGAAATGTGTTAGGAATCTAGTTGGCATTGTTAAGATATTGAAAAACACTTAGATATTAACCCGGCTGTTCATGAGGGACTGAGAATGGAGTAAAAAAAGAGGAAAGAGCATTTTTCTTTCTCTGACGTCAGTAGATCAGAGTAACTGCTCAGTTGAGTGTTTGTTTGGTCTGGGAGATCAGCAGGTCCTGGAGATCCCCTGGTTGATCTACAATATTTTGTCTGCCAACTCAAGGAATGTGCCATTTAAAAAACAAAGATTTTGGCTGTAACAACTGGGTCACAATGCCATAAAAGAAGGGGCAAAAAGGGAACAGAAGCCTTCTCCCTGACTCAACTGTCTTTAACCAGGCTTCCACTACTCTTAAGCCTTTAAACACTGATCTGCTTCAAAGTGCTTGGGTGTGAGGGCTTAACATATCTGTGAGTGCATATACATGTGTGCATGATTACAACCATCCAGTGCAGACATGTTGGTCTCAAACAGCATTGGAGCCTGGGAGTATATGTGTGAGGATAGACAGACAGTCACAGCTGGGCTGATGCAAACTGACAGATCACGTTAGAGGCCTTTAATGTCACCGCTGGTCGTCACATGAAAGAGGCAATGTAGCCCTGAGGCTGAATTTGTGCTACACATAATCGCAAATACATAACTAAAGCGGCAAAGGAAAAACTATTGAGGAGAGGAAAGGTGACACAAGCAAGTGAGGAAAAATCCCAAAGGACTGCAACTGTATTTCATGTTATTTTCACTGTCAAATAATCAGTCCATTATTACATAACTTTATTATAGCGCAGATGACATCTTAAGAAGCTGGTGCACTATCACGTAATTATCATAGCAGAGTAAAGGAACCCAAAAATAGGCTGGTAACACATTTTTGACGTTACCTTGATACGATTAATGCAATAGTTGACATCACTAAAAAAGGAACACAATCAGGTAAATATGGATGTATGCTGATGATGGATGCAGAGATGCTGTGCTAAAAAAAAACAAAAAAACAGAACATTGGTAAAATGACAAAACAAAATAAATAAATAAAAAAAGAGTAATTCCCTTGAGAGAATAGACAGTGATTTTCTCCTTTGAAGTGCCTCACACGGAGCCAGTTTAAGTGACTGCCCCATTATACAAAATGGAAGACAATATAACTTAAACAGATGAGAGGAAGGCATGTTCCTGTTTTAGAAATGTGGAAATAACAGGGGCTGATAAGTAATCACAGAGTATGTGCGCATGTGGGCGGTAGGTGGGATTTTCTACATGTTGATGAGGGGGGAGGAGATGAGGAATACAACAGAGAGCTGAGGTCTGGTTCATCAAAAGTGTCAGACGCTCAATAAAAATAAGGCTGCAGAAAGAGCTCCCATCACCGACAGCCTAACCTCATGTCAGACAAATACTCTCCAGGAAAGCCAAAGAGGAGTGGAAGGGGGGGACAGGCCAAAGGAGAGAAGGATTAGAGGGGACACAGAGAGACAAGTCCATCTCCTGGCAGACTATTTTTCCACCCTAAGGTGTCAACAACAGCTGGCACCTCGGCACCTTGCTCATGCCCACACCTGTCTCTGCTAACTGTGTCCATAAACAGTCCATCTCTGGATTCACACATACATACATTTAAAAATAATGCTGCATATGAACACAAATGTGGTCAAGATTAAAAATAATAATAATAATAAATCATATCAGTAACTATCAGATATAATCATGATAAATGTTCAATTATTTAAAGCTTAACAGATGATTTTTGATTTTAAATGAAAGATGAAGAGAGAAGAAAAGCACCATTACAGTCTCTTTTACTACTGACCTTCATTAACATCACATACACAGGAGCCGATTTAATCACCGCAGCATCCATATTTATTTTATTTTTCTCATAGGCTTTTAATTTAAAAAATAATAATTTTAAAGTAGAGAGATTAAGCTGTATAAATCCACAATTACCTTGGAAACTGTGCTTGCCAGTTATTTGGGTGATTGTATTCTTGAATACCTAATGTAATTTTAGAGGAAATGGTTGTAGTAGTGTTTCTTTTTTTGTCTTTTTTTTTTTTACATGTGAAACTTTTGGCCTCTGATGGGATGGTGTGATGATTCAGGCAGCTAATGTGTGGATGTTTAGACTGAGTTTTTTGTTATTGTGTTATACCTACATACCTGATGAAGGTCAGACACACAAAGCGGACAAATAAGTTTAACAATAAGTGAGACAATTTCCTCACTATTTTCAAGTCTAGTCCTTTTCAAGTACACCTGTCACTTAGTCACAGGTGCAGAGACATTCTACAAAGGTATTTGTGGAAAGGAAAATACTGGAAGTAAAACCACTCATTCTATGACAATAAGCTTGTCCAGGCAGGTCCTATGTGCAGATACAATGTATAGGCGGATAGACAGGAGCTTCTGTAATCTTATCTACATCAACAATAACCCAACACCTTGTTGAGCCTTTTATGGCCAACATTCCTCTGTAATGACACAGCGCAAAGATAAAAGCAATGACTGTAAAAGTTGACTGAAGCAGCATCTGCACAAACGGAGTACAACAGTAACCATGCCAGGTATTTTTTTTATACGTCTTAAACAGCATACTACTACTCGTGTAACCAGTCAAATGAGGAACTAGGAATGTCTGTGAAGAATGCCAGATGACACTTTGCATTTAGTTTATTTATCACGTCTGAGGTATGCTGCTAAGCCTGTTGGCTTCAGTGGATCAGTCAATGATTTGACCTCCGGGGTCAGAGAAACAACCGGAAGTCAAGCTCCTATAATTAGGATCATGGTCAGGGTTAGACAACAAAAGATATGCAGTGTTTTCAGTGTGACTGCTTCTTGTCAGACACATTTAAGTAGAAACAAAGTCACCTGTAGCTCAGTATATTTTTGAATGGATTGGGGCCACATCCAGCCTTTCTGATGTTTCATGTACGACAACAAATCATGTCCACTCCATTTGTCTTGTCTGATAGGCTTACCCAGAAAAAGAGCCATTTGTTTTGTAACTAACAAACAGGCTAGTTATAGAACAAACATAAGCCTGCCTGTGCTGCAAGTGTCCACAAAGACAGAGGAAAAAGCCTGAAAAAGGAAAACAAAACCAGTCTAGTAAAACTGGATGGGGGTATTCT
>JAPSES010000105.1:5270538-5287732 GCA_029822895.1 Maxillicosta whitleyi | reverse complement strand
AGTGTCCACAAAGACAGAGGAAAAAGCCTGAAAAAGGAAAACAAAACCAGTCTAGTAAAACTGGATGGGGGTATTCTACAGTTGATGCCTCTCATGCAGAACCTTTTCTGCTGCACACAACATGCATGTGTGTGCATGTACAATGAGTAGGTCCTTCGCATAATCACAAACGCAAAAAGGACGTCGCCTTTAGGAGAAATTGATCAACATTTATCAAGCTTGTGACATAAATAATGCGTTCATTCACAGTGACGATAATCATTAGCTACAGCCCTACTTGTATAACCATCATCTAACATCCATTATAAAGAACCCAGTTATAAATGCAGTGATTCAAATTGTACTGCAATGTGGTGGGCTTGTTTGACAGACAGTGCTTGTGTACGTACTTCTGTGTGAACTAGTGCTTGGAATGACCCAGAGTGCGAGTGCTGCCCCATTAAAGTACAAAAAGCCATTGTGTATCATTAGCTGAGGGGGAGGAAGGCAGAGACAGAGGGGAGGCGTGTGGAATTGAGGGAGGGGTCAGTGACCTTCCTCATAACCAACCAGATGACCTCATTCACAGCACATAGGAATCCTCTGTCTCCCCCGCTGGTCCTTATCACATTCACTTTCCTCTCCTCGCCTTTACTTATCTTTTTTTTTTCCTTTCGGCTAATGCAATCAATCAACTAAACACAAGTCGAGCTCATACTGGCTAACCCTTTCATATAGACGTCAAATTCTCTTTTGCCAGTTATCTGTGGATTTTTATGCCTATGTTACACACCGTACTAAAAAGGCGCTTTGTCTCATCAATTAAAGCCTAATCATACAAAACCAGCCATTGTTTCAGGTCTGTAATCTCCTCCCAACCACTGCACTGATAAAGACAGACACACTTAAGCCTCGCCACAAACACACAAGCTGCAACAAAAATTCAGAACAAACAGTACAGAAACAGAACTGCCTCAATTATGGCTGTACAACTCCTGGCTTCTTGTCCTGATGTTCTATTATAGGTTGATCATGTCACATTTATGTCATTGGCTTAAATTGTACCAAGTAAATAATGTTTCACATTGCAGCACAAGTTTCATCATCACATGTAGGGCGAACAATGACTACACTTTCTTACAACCCATGAAATCTGACAATTTAAGAGATAAATAATTGGAAGTCTACATGGAGTGAAAGGGATGATGCAGGCTCACATTGTTGTGATAAAAATGCCATGAGAATGAAAACCTTTGTTGAGTTACAGACTATTTTTACATTTCCAAACTAGAGCTAAAATTAAGATTATTTTGATCATGATGACATTATGACCACATAAGGTACATAAACACTGCCTAACATGTAGCTGAAGACAGGAGGACTGGTCTGGTACAGACTAATATCTGTATTTTTAATCTGTTATTATCTCAGGGTAACAAGGTTATTGTACATTTGCACATATATATTTCTATTACAATCATGGAACAAATGGTAATTACAGAAATGAAAAAAATTTCAGACATTAGATTAGTGCTTTGACAATACTCTTTCTGGCGCCATTCTGTGAAGATGCGATCATTTTTTCCCTCTTTAACAGACAATATTGGTTCAAAGAGCAAAATCAACTGAAAGCGACTCAACTACTGCAATCATACAAAATTGTTTTTGTCAAAAGCAAAAATATCACACTCTCTATTGTCAGATTGTCTTTTGTGGAGAGAGATGTTGAGTTTTGTGAGTGAAAAGAACAGGCTATCACTTAGGCTTTACAGAAAAGGATACCTATTTTCAGTCACATGAATAGCTAATGCTACATATAAAATCTAAGGTCAAAGATAAGTGTGTAAATTGTAGCAACATTTATTAGTCTGACAAACACTTTCTTTCAGAAAGGGCAATTCTGAGAAAGAGTAAAACTGCAGTGGCAATGGACCACATCATGTCTTCTTCAACATCAAGAAAGATGAAAAGAGCAACTGGACCAACAACATGGTACGACATTGAATTTGACATATAAGGAATGAGAAATCTGTTGCAGCTGTAGGGATTCAGAGAAGTAGCTGAGGGTGGTTACGGCTGGCGTTCCCAGCGCTCTGTATAGGATGACATAAGAACCTCAGTGCTTCTTGCCACCACACCTTCTGTGGCCCTTTGGGAAGGTTATGGCAGCACCGCCTGCTCCTGCCAAGCCTAACAGAAACACCACGGGCTGCTGAGGGACAGGTAAATTATTCATCTGTGATTTATTGGTGGCCTGCATCTAGTGAGAAACCAAGGCAAAGGCTGTAAACCATACAAACATGATCCACTGGACTGTTTTCAACGAGAAGGAAGAGTGAGCCTCGGAGACAAAAGGCGATGACTAGGTTAAAGGGAAGTTAGCAAGAGAGAGGAAAGTGTATCACACTGAGAAAATATTTGCACCCCCTAGTAATTTCATTAAGTTGGAATGCAGCTTACCATCAACAGGTGCAAAGTAAAAAAGATCTAATAAGTATTTCTACATATACAGAGCATATTAGATGCCAGGTCACACTATGTGGATGGCATTCGCAATAAGCTGAGCTTAAGCACACTGAGAGTGTGTGTGGAAAACAAACACCAGGCTGGAGGTTAAGTGCTCTGACTGTGCTCCTGGTAAAATTCCTGAGCTGGCTGCCAAAGCTCGCTTGCCATTCCTAGTCTGAAAGAGAGAAAATGAATGCAGAGGGTGGGCGAGTGAGAGCAGAACAGGGTGAGCATTCAGATCCTTTTTCACCTCTTTTCTGTGATTAAATAAAAAGGGAAAGGAATGTGAAGATGGTGACAAATATCACGGGTATATTCTAATTGTTAAGATTCTACATCTGTTATGACAGTTCATAGGTTTAAAAATAAAAACACTAAGAGAAACAGAGAGAATAAGAGAGTAACTATGAACGAGGGGGGTGAGGGATGTATTTAAAGCATTCAAAGAATGTAACAGGGTGGGGCCTTCCACAACCACTTCTTGCTGAAAAAAATTATGTGTGGGGGAAGTGCAGGATGAGAAATGATTCATGATGTAATCTAAATTAGTCAAAAGAAAGCTGAGAGAGACAGACCCACCTCTGTGGGAAAAGGGCAAAAGAGGAGCAGCCTTCTCTTGTCACTACAGCACGAAAACAGCTCCCTCCTCCTCCTCCTGTGTCTGAGGGAAAAACAAACCACTGACTTGCCTTCTCCATAGTGCTTTCCTGTCTGAAACGGGCGTTACTTCCCGTAGATGTTTTTGCCATGAGAGTCAAAAATGGAAAAGCAGACTTGCGCTGGGTCAAGATGAGCTGTGCTTCCACATGGGGAATTTTAAGAACAACAGGTCAACCAGCCAGGAGCTGCTGTGTCATCATTATTTCAACACTCCTTATTGCTATCTTCCTCTTTGACTTAGAGAACATAACACACTTAGAAAGCACACAATAAAATGTCTTCACTGTGCATGTGGGTGCCTTATTCACTATAAGTTCTGCTTTAAAACTTAAAGGATGAAAAACTGAACAGCCGCAAGCAATATGCTGTCTAACAGGCAGCAGTAATAGAGGGGAAGCCACTTAGTTTTGGCGACAGCGACCCAGATAGTCAGGCAGGCAGTCAGGGTAGGGCACAGAGACAGGAGGCCAGGCAGAGGCAGCAGTGATAAGGAAGCCCCAGCACTCACGGGATTGAGGCCCAAGATAAGAGCTCGGAGCTGTCGTTGGATGACTTTATCATACAGCACCCACTGGGGGTGGCATTGCTAGGGCGGGAGTCGGGCAACAGGAGGGGGTGAGATAGGTCCGAGCCAGAGTTAGAACAGGTACTGACACTTCACACAGACAGTGGTGGAGCGACAGAACACAGAGGCTGCCACACAGAAGAAGGAAGACAAGAAAGGCAATACCAGGTCCTACCATAAGCCTTTACACCTCACCCTGTCAAACCTATGCTACCAGCTAATTTATTACCAGGAAAGCAAGGAGGAGTGACCACATGGGGGCAAGAGAGAGGCAGGAAGATAAAGACAACACAGAGCCAACTCTGCTTTCTCACTGGTGACAGTGGCTCCGTAAACCAGCTTGCAGAATGGCTCTCAGTTAATTAAATTCCAGCTTATAAGTGGTGCTTTGGGAGTGGATGTGGGGAGCAGAGAGAGGATAGTGGGTGAGGGGTGGAGTTAGCCTGCAACAACAGGCCTGGTCTAACACCACCAAGTGTCTCTTCCCGTCAATCACTATCTACGCTCTTTTATGGCTCTAATCTGTATCTTACTTTGTAAGTGGTGCTCAATCTTGTTAGCTGCTAAATTGATTGCATGTCAGAGGTTAGTGCAGGTCTGGATCTGGGGGCTGAAGAACGCTTAGGGTCAACTTACAGCGGGAGAGCAACAGCCAAACACCCAGACAGAAAAACATTCAATATGTTCATATGAACACTAATATTCTACTATACATAGTGACATTTCAGCATTCTGAAAGTACAGCTGATATAAACACCACATATTTTATGCTTAAGACATGTGTTATAATATTCCTCGGAGTTTAAAAGCATACAGCATGTTTAGAATATCCAGCTCTTGTGGGGTTTTTACACAGACTTTTACAGTCAGCTCTAGGCATTATGCACAAACAAATTAACCATTAATTTTTCAGGTTGGGATAGAGATGTGCAACTAAAAAAGCCCACATTTCTAGTAGAAAAGAGAAACACCCCTAATTTTTAAGAGGAGCAACTGCTTCATGATGCACACATACATTACATTTAGAGGAAGGTGACTGAAGAGATGAAAGAGTTGTGATTGCAACATCCCACACGTTCATCACATGTGGAAAACTGAAAATCACATTTTGACACTGAGGAAAAGATTAGAAGCCTCTCTAACCCTTTACTATATTTTGACATGATAAACGACATGTCAGGGCATCATTAATCAGAGTGTACAGGAATATAGGTGGAATATTAATTTTCATTAGACATGTCAACAGCTTAGTAGATAGAGTGTTTGTTTTAGACAAAAGGCAATAAATAGAACATTCTGAACAGGTAAACATAGGTAGTGTAGCCAGACTGACAGCATTAAGGGACATCAGGTAAAAAACTAATGCCGACTTCCTCCATTTGTCAAAATCCGCTTTCTTAACAGCTGTTCCCAAAGGGCCAGTTTCATACAATGGCTCCACAGTGGACAGCAGACAGTTTGTCCTCCAAACGCTGACAGCTCTCCGGGGAATGTCCTGTTAAATCACAGCACGCTGAGACAAACACGCACACACAGAAAGAACTGTACATACAAAGAGGATGCTGCAGTCTGGAACAAGCGGTATAATGTGGCTCGATCACAATGCATGCAATGGTACAGTAGCGACCATTTAATCAATTATACAAACAAAGCTCCAATACACATTTGAAGAGAACAGTAAGTGGATCTGAGTATTCTCTTCTCTAAAGAAACATTCACTAGAGGTAACACTGCATGACAACAAAAACCCAAATCCTCCCTTTCTCCTATGCTCCGCTAACTTACAGCAGTGCTTGCACTTCACTACTGGGCTACATCTCTAGATGTTATATGGGCTGTCTCCTCCTGCCAAGAGAAAATATAGCAATTTGAAGCAGCTTGTTGGCTGGCAGATCGTAAAGAGAAATAGAAAAAAAACTCCATAGCGAGTGTCACCTCAGGGAGATGAACAACTGCAACGCAAGGGGATTTCAAAAGCGGCCTGTCAATTGGCCAAAGTGACCTTGAGGGACAACATGCATACTGGGAACGTACGAGACGTGTCCATGAACTCACGTCACTGAAGCAGGGTGGGAGCAGTCCGTCACACACACACAAGGGTGGTGTCGGCTTTCTTCCACCATGGAAACAGCTGTGTAGACATGCACAGAATTGGGTGGGTGGGGGCGAGAGGTGCAGCTGTCGTACAACATACTCTTGAGGGATGGACAATTTGGGGAAGACTTTAAAACTGGCTAGATTTTGGCTCTAATTTGATCTGCTTAATTCCAAGCATTTGAAGAGCTTAGCTGCACTTTTTGAGTAAAACAGTTCACCCATTTACAGCAGATTCACTGACAGTTTCTTGATGAATTAAACAACAAAAGGTATGTCCCCTAAAGAAAGGACTCTTCACAGTTTTCTGAAGGAAGCGACTGCCCTGTAGTTCCTTTGTTTTTCATCTTTTTCTCTGTAGCTTTCTAGGCGGCATCTGGTCAATTCCTTGGCGGCATGACAAGACTACTTCTTTTAATGAGACAAAAGTGACTAAAAGTCTCCTATACTGTGGCAGACTGATTGAGAAAATTGCCCACACTCCACAAAATAACTTCCAAGCTGAAAAGCATAATTTACACCACAATAGCACATGTTTAAGATTGCCATATGTAGTCTTCTGTGTCTCAAAATCACAACCACAGAATGTATTCTATGATCATAAAAGCAAATCACAGCAATATTCACACAATAAATAGAAATGCCATAGACTGGACCTGTGAAGGTTTTACTCTGGGTGGGGTCAGTTTACACCAGTACACGATAGGACTGGGAGTTGGTCCTAAATAATCGCATGAGAGTTTCAGTCCTATCCAAATGGGTGAGCAAAACAAACAGAACGCTAACACGAACCAGACAGTGAGACGGGCCTGCTCCGCACTCAGGTGGCTTTCATCACATGCACACGCAATTTTTGGCGGTAGGGTAAAGTTTGGGCTGCTGCTGTGGAAACCTCTGTAAACGTTTGACTTACGAGACTACGGACGCATGAAACTGGAGCTGGAAAGTCACAAATACTCAACCGTTGATTTTACTCAAAATAAATTAATATTTTATTCAGTTAGTATTTTTCAAGACTTGTATAAAAGAAATGTTATGTTAGTGTAGTTTTAAAATACAAATTTTAGACATGTGTCAAAGATCATACACTATTTAGCTCTCGGTGAAGGTTTTCATTGTAAGGACTAATAAGACAATTATTTGTAATTACAGTGTGACATATTTTCACCTAAACTCATAAATGAATAAAACAAAGTGACTATTTTAAGTTATATTTTTAAAAATTAAGTTAATTATTAATTAATAATTAAAAAAGAATTAATTTAAGTATTTACCATCTACGCCACATTTCTACAGACTGAAATGTCATTCCTTTTCTACTCTACTTTCCCGTAAATCCTTGGACAATCATAGAAAGTGTGTATCATGTGAAAAGAAGATAGACACTAAGAAATTTAAAATAAAAAAAAACATGCCAGGAAATTCTATCATTTACTGTTCCCCCACACAAATGAGTCTCATCAGTGCGGTTCTAATAATCTTTCTGATACTAAAACAACAGTTTTGTAAGAGAACACCATGCCACCGAACTATATTAATGGAAATTTGGGATACACGTCAGACAAAAAGAAAATTTTGTTAAAAGATGCTTTTTTGCTTTGAGTGAATTACTTCATACAGTATGCCAAAGACTGCTGAGCTTTAAAGAGCGGATATATAGACAGGCATGGTCTCATTTCTACTCTGTTCAGAGCGGTCAGAAGTACGACTATGGGGGTTGGGAAACACTAAAGCAGAGTTGGGAATGAAAAAGAAAACATATCTGTTTCCTGACTCTCCTCTCTGTGAAAACAACAGCACACCCACCACCCCAGATGAACAAAAATAAATTAGTTTTCTTTACTTGGATGAAACGAATTTAGAATACCTCTTTAATAAAGCAATTCTGACATTAAGCAAAAAGTTTAATTGCAATTTGAGATTACCATGATGTCGGAAAGCTACAACTGTCACACCTCAGGAAACTGGATTTGTTAGTTTCTTTTTGAAGGTAAATGATTTGTCCAGAACCACTTTTATTTCTACAAACCTCTAAATGACCACTAAAGCGGCAATTTCCCAAAGTAAAAAGCTCAATTATGCCAGGTCTGTGATATTTATTAAACTTCAGGTTAATTGCACCAAAATAAATGAGCTTCACTAGACTGAGCATAATTGGTACGGTATTATCCACATTTATTTTGGCTTTGTTGTTAGTTTTCAGAAGGTTTTACTCTAGATAAGCCTGGAGCAGCTTGTTTATCCGCTATCAAGGGAGCAAGGAAATCTTTGCAGACCGGTTTAGCAACTACATAGTAGAGTGACTACTCATCCAGACTGGCAACCTAAACTTCAGGATGTACTACTACTCTTTACGCCCTGGTTTGGCTCTGAAATAAACAGTTTGTTTGTGCTTAGCAAGAACAGGACTTCAGATTTGTACTCATCGGATTGTCATTGTGTTGTGTCCGATACACCACAGCATGGGGACAGTCTGCTAGGGGGGCTGTGGCGCTCTCTAGTGTCCCCAGCTCGGTTACATAAACCTCAGGTCCAACCTTCCGCTTAGACCAGCTTATGTTATTGATACTATCCACACAGACGCCAAATAAGTCGCCTTTATCAGCTCCGTTGATTGTGGTTAAATCAGCTCCAAAGATTAAGTGACTGTTGGCAGATGAACCCAGTCTGAACGACGGCGTCGACAAAAGGCGACGCAGTTTTGGTAGGGCAGCTCTAGACTGGCAAAAAAAAAAAAAAAAAACACGACGACTGCTGCAGCAAGGGAAGGGAATTTATACAAGGGAGGCATGCACTCCTCTGTCGAAGGCGAACACTGTAATGCACAAGTGTGGAGATGTGATCCAAATGGTAAAGAAAAAGTTCTAGGGCTGGAATAATCTTATTGCACCCCCTCCCAGCAACAACTCACTGGCCATTGTTTGGGCAACAAGCAGACACATTCCATCGTGCTTTAAAGCTCGGCTGCTGGGTAACTAACGCTACACCCCCAATGTAAAAAAAATAAATAAATAAGAGAAAACAAATATGAAGGAAAGTCTGCCTTTATAAACATGTCGTGACAGCCGTCTTTAATAATAACAATACGAAATGAGTGTGTATGTTTTTAACGCGTGGTTAAGTTCGGGTTCCTGTTGAGTTCAATGGAACGCGGACACCCAGACTCGCTAGCTTAAAATGTGGCTAACCAGAGCTAAACTGCTGTAGGAACATGTGGAATCAGGCCCCGTCTAAAATTGTCCAGTTTAGTTTTTCTTCCGCCTCGGGTGTGTTCCTGAACTAGTCTGTGAGTGTTTTTTGTTACTGTCTGTGAATAGACGGACAGTTGGGATTTTATAAGCCACCCGAAGAAAGTTTTCGACTAGTCGTCACAAAGTCATGAGTGCAGTAACAAACTTCGAGTGGAGCCGAATGTTAGCAGCACATACGACTGGCTGTAAACAAACTCACTCCGGACAGCGGAGCTTTTGTTCAGGCTGGGCTTTCTTAGAAGTTGTAAACGGTACTATGTCTGCATGTCACGGTCAGCAATTTTGGGGAATCCGACGCGGCCGTGCGCCTGGTTCTCGCGAACGCTGGTGCGGTACAGGGACGCCTAGCGAAGCCGGACTGCGCCGCGGTCACGCTTCCCTCCTCCTCCGCCTCCTCCTCCTGGGTTCCAGACTGCCACTTACCTTCATCGAGAAGCCTCTCAAGGTGTGTGAAGATGCCGCAGAGATTTGGCAGACTGGTCATAAGCTTCTTCTCGTTTAATAATTGCATCAAATAGTCGGGACTCGGCCTCGGTCGTTCCTTCACTTCGACCTCTCCGACCATCATCTTTGCGGCGAGAGCGGAGAACAAACCACCGCGAAACACAGAATCCTCTTTTAGGAAAAGGAGAAAAAAAACGTAAAAGAAAAAAAACTTGCGGATCAAATCCCTCGCTTCCCTCCTCCTTGTGATTAGAAGACTCTGTAAACCCCCCTAAAAAATTCTGGTTTGGTTTGTTCTTGTTGTTTAAGTGGAGAGGGGGCAAAAAAAGAAACCGTTATCTCCCTTCCAGAGACTCGTGCGCCGTACTCTCCTCTACGCCGTGTGCGCTCGGGGACGTTCGATTCCACCACTGTAGGCGCGAGAGCCTGTTCCACCGGAAAGGGTCCGTCCTCCTCCACGCCTATTGGCCAGGACGCCTTTCATGGGATTAATAGCATAACCAATCAACAGCCAGATCCCTGCAAAAAGAGGCAGGGCTAAACCGCTGTCTGAATGATGTACAGGGGAAAGAGCCAATGGTAGGCAGTGCGCAGGAACGTACATAGAGCCAAAGTCTTGTCATCACAGATTCGCACACATTTACTTATTTCTCCACTTCATATAAAAACTAAAAAAAAAAAAGAAAAGAAAGAAAGAAAGAAACAACATCTATAACGACTCAAATTCCCCTCATTTTCAGCTTTTGGAATTATAACTGGTCATAAATGTGATTTGTTAACACACCAAGGTTTTCTTTAAATGGGATGTTTGCCTTAGAAAACCTGCATTTTCCCTGTGTTACTAGTTACATATAAATCAAGAACATCTGATGCTGAAAAACAATATAGGAAAAATGCTTACAATGAATACCTGTTATATTGAATTTACACAGAAAATCACAGGCTGCGTAATAATAATAATTATTTCCAGAGCAATATTTGTTTATTTCCCTTGGTGAATTCAAGGCTATTTTAACATATAAATTAATAGAAGTATGCACATAACTGCAAGTGTATTATAATATTGTTGGTATTGTTTTACCCAGTTGCTTTTTAATATTGTTGAGCCACTTCAGCCTCTTGACAAGGTCTCCTCTTCAAAAGACATCTGATCTCAGGGGTAAAGTAAAGGTTAAATAAATAACACAAATGGGTCAACATCTACTTAGAGTAAGCATATTAGAACCCTACACAAAGAGACACCCTTTTTCTACAAGAGCCTGATAACATGAGGATATCACCAGAATAGTTTATCATTTAATTTTATTCATTTATCTTTACTTTTTGCACAAATAAATAAAACATTTTCTACGTTACTGACTCTGATCTCTTACATTTTGGTATGAACGTATCATTCATTGTTATTTTTTATTGATTTCCTTTAGATGTTGGCATTCCAAGATTTTTATGCATATTATTATGGTTCAGTTGGATGACTAATCGAACTACAACCAAGATGTGAGTGAGATTGTTGAGAACTGTCGGTGTAATATGTTTGTTTTTTTTTTAAATCAAACATTCATTAAAAGCTTGTGAGACAGAGCAAATGTACAATAAACTCATAATAATGAAGGGATGAAAAATACAGGCAAGCTATTTTCATTAAGTCAAATTAGTGATCTGTTGTCTAGTGGTATGACTGAAATGTGTTCTCCAATTTTTATCTTCAATATTTCACCGATGACTAAGGCTTAAGTTCCGGTGTTTATATTGACTAATCTGTTTAATGTGTTTATCAGTGGGATTCGGTGTAGCTGGTAATATGTTGGGTTTAATAGGGATGATTTTAAGGATGATTTGCATGTGTACACTTCATGTAAAGATGCTGAAACATAAAAAATATCAACCTGTGAAGTCCATATCTTACAAGATGCCCATTGTTACCCAAGACCTGTACATCTTGTTAACTGTCTTGGGAACGATTGATCAACGCTCTAGTAATCAATAGCGCCTTTTTATTGTCCTGTCCTTGGGAGGACCTTTCTACATATCCTCCGAAGATTAACATCCCTGATCAATGGAACACACACACAAACCTGCTTCCAGACCCTCACATCCAGCTCAGTGTGAAAAGAAACCACAACTGGTCTGTTTTGACTTTAACAGCTGTTGGCTGAGAGGGGCCCCGGCTAAATCTGAGCTCTGACCTTGGCCCTCGTTCAATTTGTCCGCTTACCGCTCAACCCACTCATGTCTTTGTAAAAGTAGTCCCCACGCTGGGTGTATAAATGCTCAAACAGCTGCACTATAACCTTCGGGCTTCAGTTTGTCGCCACCGTATTCGTATGGAGGATGAAAAATTAAGTCCAAGCTAATGGAATTAGAGCAGCATGTCCGTTAGATTGATCAACGCTAACTAGAACTGGAGACGTCTATGGAGGAGTTTAATATGATTGAAACCCAGTCTCTGCATTATTGATTGAATACACACAGAACATAGAATACTATCATGCTTACATACATGAAATAACATAAATCCTCCCTAAAAAATCCTCAAAAATAACCAAGAGGGGGAACAGAAAAAGACCAGAACAACACATTTGCTGTTTGCAGCTTCAACATGAGCCAACATACTTGTGCTGCAATTACTGGTGAAGGGCTGCACAATGTAGCCAAAAAATACAATTTCAGTTATTTTCAGAGCTCGGGATGATTCATGATTTTAATCAACTTTATTTTCTCTACACGCACACAACACAATTCACAGTTGCTATATTTATTAAAACTATACACCTTATATGTGCAATATCAACAAATAATAATGAGAAATGGCACATATTAAAGGCATTGTGTGGATTGTTTGCTAATGAATAAATAAATTAACTAAACCATCACTGTTAGCCAATAACTGGAGAAACATAATAATATAATGAATAGTATGTAACAATGAGAACACATAATTATATTGCATTTTGATGTTTTGTTACACTTGATTTTGCAATATATTCATTATTGCAAGATTTACACACTATTAATTTAATTTGTACCTTATATTGTGCAGTTATACTGTTGCATATCAACTGATAATGACATTGAATTAACTCAGGCTGTTTGAATGACATAAAATATTCTAAAATCATTCGTTTTATAAGCTGCTGAGTGACAAACCTGACAAACAGGTGCATAAACACCAACACTGGGACCAAACCAGTGATGCACATATTTACTTATTGACTGAACCAGTGTTGGAATTAATTGGCTTTCTGTTTACTAAATCTGTGACTGATTGTCAAAACTTTTATGTGTCTGTTTTACGTGTGTGTTTTTTAATGGTGAGTGTTTTCCATGTAAAAACATTTTCTTTCTTAGCGTTTAACAAAGTGACCGCTGAAGTGTCATTTTTTCCATGTTTTTTTTTTTTTTTTTTTTTTTTAAGGATGCCGTCAGTTCCCAGTGGAATTCTTCCCCAAGTTTTATTTTTATACTTTTTGGATGCTGGTTTATTACCATTTCTAGCTTTTACAATTGTTTGTGCAGAGATATGGTAATAAGAGCCTCAAAATGGTGTGAAATTCTGCATGTTTTACTTGAAAATACATCTAAATATGTCCACTCATGCCCCTAAATGTTCATAAATTTAGGAGAAAAACCTAAACATTGATAATCTCTGTGAAAACCCTGACCTAATTGCTATCGTTCCCACCAGTGACCTTAGAAAAACACAGATTGTGGATTTTTGCATGATGGCACGCCGTTTACACGTAACACTGAGTTGTCCAGACGGTCTGTAATATCAGTGTGTTATCTTTGAGAAAAGATGATAAAACTTCCCTTGAAGTCAAACACTGATAAGTGATTTGTGTGATAAGACCAAGTAGATAGGCAGAGGGAATGAGATACCCCATTTTTCATGTGACTTGGAGATAGCTAAATTGTTCATGGTGTTGACTTTATGTTTTTCTTTTTTTCCCATTCCTTATTCTTTGAATTTAAGCATCGGAAAAAGTCACACACTTTTTGCATCAAAAAGAATCTGGCATTTATTCTGAGCTTTGAAAATGGGTTTAGTTCTTATCTCTAACGCTGCTCACGATAATTTGCACCTTGCCTGGCGCTCGTTCGTCTGCAATGGGTCACATACGGCAGCATGTGCTGATATGTGTGTAACATAAAAAAACAGAGTTAGTGAAAGAGAAAGACACACAGTTCACCTCAATGTGTGTGTGTGTGTGTGTGTGTGTTCCTCCAGCCTCAGTGTAAACAGAAACCATATTAATCCCCCCCTCTGCTCCCCCTGCCCTTGTGTTTTCGTCATTTTTAATAACATGGTTTCTATTCAACAATTAATCCAATTAACAAGGATCCAGATAATTAATGAACATGCGTTTAGCCCCTTTTGAAGAGAGGCTGTTAGCTCACTCACAATGAGCTTGGAGAGCGCCCTGGGTTTTCTTCTGAAAGTATACTCACAGAGACAATGGGGCCCTCGATAGGGGCCCTGTAGCTCCTTGCAGCTCACCTCAGGGGCCACAGCCGCAGGAAAGTGAGTGGGAAGTGGTGACTGTGTCGAGGCTCGGCTGTCTGTGATAACGGCTGAGGCTCTGGAGGAGGCGAACAAAAGCCCACAGGCTCTGATAGCACATATACGTACAGTACATTCAACAAGAGCAACATCTTCTCCTTCTTCTTTTGACTTACTAGTTTGGGACTATGGGGAGAAAAGTGCTGGCAGAATCTGGGTCATTTACATTTTGAGGAAGGTGTTAGCACAGCTCAACAGAAATAAATGTCCTTCCAGCAACTGCAGCACATCCAGTGCATACACACAGAAATACACTGTAATGTGCCTATTAGTCATTGTAACTCGTATCATAAGCATGACATGACAAATGCCCCGTTCATGCATGTGTGCATGTGTTCATGCACTGCTGCATTCGCACTTGTTTTGTGCGTGTTCATATTAAACAGTTTGTGTGCATCTTTTATTGTCGCCGACTGAACATTAGTTTTTCTTGACGTTTTCAGACAATAAGGACAAAAGGGAACGACGTCTAAGTGAAATCAATGGGAGGACACGTTGGGACAACTGGATAAAAAATCAACCACTTTCAGCCTATTTGCTTTAGCAGAGTTATGAATGTAACTTAAAAATGCCAAGTGCACATTGTAATTCAGTAAAAAGAACCTCATGATGTATCACCTGCTCAGTTTGTTAAAAGTTAAAAGTCTAAATGCCACAGATACAATGTAAGTGTTGCCATTTAACGTTGTAATGTTTGGTCCGTCAAACAACCTTTGCTTTCTTAAAATTCAACCATTGATTCACAGTAACATTTATGAGCCCATGACGAATCACTGTTATTAATGCATCTATAGTTGTCTGATAATGCAAAAGAAAATTAGTTTTAGTCACTGAAGCGTCCATATACAGGGTCTTATACACAACAAAACAATATTTTTAATAAGTATTTAAACATGCATTTGTTCTGTGTTTGTAAGTTCTGTCTATGATGTAATAGAACTCTAGATAATACTAAATACTACTTATTATTATAGTAAACTCAATAATTGGAAATTCGTTTAGCATTTAGTTTCTACTAAAATCTGTTCCTTCTTGGTGAATTATTGAGCTGAGATTTTTTTAAGTAAAAACTTTTAGGCAACTTCGATCCAATTTGGAGCAATTTTGAAAACAGGAAACTTGGGATCATAAATGAAAAAAAAAAGGAAAAAAAAAGTTTTAACTGAACATCTCATTATATATTAAGCTATTTGAACAATAAAAGCCACTATAATGGGTTCTCAGCTTTAATTTTAATCATTAGAGCTGTTTCCTTCTGCTGAGCTAAGAATGGAATGGAACAATGATACATTACAGCTGCCTGATTTTGATAAATATCAGAACTATCGTATCAGTTTGAGTCTTGCTTGATTATCAGAGAAAATACACACATATTATTGCTAAATATCTAAAAAAAAAAAAAAAAAAAAAAAACTTCACACATTAAATTTCATTATTCATATATGACAGAGAATCTCCAGTGTCAGTAAATCCATAATAGGATCAAATAACAGGTGCTGTGTTTACATTTTTTCCATTTCTGAAATAAATTCAGCCTAAATCCTATTAAATCATCACAGTGTTTTATGATTATACAATATAACTGAACAGGTTGATATTACAAAGACAACTGTGGTTAATTACATACAGTCTTGTATTTGCATTACTTTGCATACTTGTATCCTATTCTAGTATTTGTGGATATATAATGAACAAATTTTAGCAAAAGAAATTAAGACTTGCACGTGGTTTTATGTGTTTTTGGACTTTACTGAAGCAACAGCCAATCATATTTATCTAAACCTACTTTTTTTAAAAATTTATCTTTAGTTCATTTATTTGTGTATTTGGAGTCTAATAGTTCATACAGTTTGAACTTGAACCCTCCAGCTGCTGCAAAACTAACTTTTTAATTAATTTTGGCAAAAATCGAGTGGATTTCTGCAACAATTTCTTAATTTGTTTCTAACTATTTATCTCACAACATTTTTACATATAAAGTCCAGATTTTCTGATGAACATTTCTCAGAGTTCGACATTATTGTTTATCTTTAAAACTGAAAATATGTCCAAACTCTGACCCGATTACCTAAAATGTTTAATTATTGGTTGTATTACCAAACTCAAGTGGCTGAACAGGACAGAGCAGTACAGCCAACAATGTAGAAGCGGGTGGGGTGTGATGTGGTGCATTTGCATTTAAAGGGCCAGCGCTCAAAACCACCTTTCTGGTGTCATTAGTCAATAATAGGGTTGATGATGGACCTGTGGAGTTGAATTAATGAAGAATTCAGACCCAAACAGAGCATTTACAGTTTATGTAGACCACAGGGAGATGTGTTAAAATGCATAATTCTGTTTAAAAACGCAAAATGTCACTCCTTTAAATAGAATTCTCAGGGGGCATTTGTACATTTTGCTTGGAAACATTTCTTGGGAAACAAAAAAACCCAATCAAAAACAAGTTGTACTCACTGCAACCAATGAAAACAGGATTTTCTTAGAATGAGACTGACAGAAAATCATACTCGACAAGGTGATTTTTCACTTCTCAGAGACAAGTCTGTTTTTTATTTTTCATTTTTTTATTTTTTATTTTTTACAGGAACCCAAACCATCCTGGCTGTCCTGGATTGTGTTGTTTTTCCGAGTGAGGGGCTGATCTAGTGTGGGGGTTGGCAGACCTCTCTCCATCATGTTATATTTGACACCTACCTGCTGACTGGATAACAGGGTTAAGAAAGGCCAAAACAGATACAAATGGATACTGAGGAGAACTGTGAGCAATGTTATTTTTCTGTCATATCCAGCAGATTAAAGCAGCTGTTGCAACCCTGTAACACTTTAAAACTTTTAGAGCTGTGTTGTTGTGGTGTCTTCCAGTTGAATTTAATCCTTCATAAGTAAATGGTCACAATTTATTAAAATATCATAGTCTGCATTTCGCATTTTTCAGAACAAAGCAGGTATTTTCTAATATTTCATTTGCTCTTTAGATGAGGGTAAATTCAAAGATTATTATTAGGGCTGGGAATATTAACGTGTTAATCGCGATTAGATTAATGTAATGTAATTAATGCAGCTCCTCTGGTTGTATTAATTAAACTCATTGTCGGTTAAACACGCTATTTCGAGTTTGCTAGTCTTTTGTTC
>JAPSES010000105.1:5259725-5270438 GCA_029822895.1 Maxillicosta whitleyi | reverse complement strand
TATTCTGATTTAAGACACAATGGTCAGAAATACTTTGCATTGTGGGTTTAACTTTAGATTCGAACGGTCTTACTGCATTAATTTTACACGTGCAAAGTAAATCAAGATTAATCGTGATTAACTATGAAATTTCCGAGATTAGTTGCGATCAAGAAAATGAATCTTTTGACAGCCCTAGTGAAAACAGACTTAAAATATCGTAACATAAAATATCCTCTTTGAAACCCACCAATGTATTTCCCAGCTTTACTTAACCCGTAAAAACCCAGAGCTACTTTTGTGGCAGTTTCCAAATGATGTTTTTCTCTTGAATTTAAACTTTTCTTCACTGATTTATCACCATTTAATTCTAATATTATTCTCAGTATTTTTTTCATTAAGTGAAAATCATGTATTTTCTTACATTTAAGTTGCTGATCATGATTGATGCCCATAAAAGCTCAAATTAAACTTGAGGGTTATTATATCAAAAACAGAAGAAGAAATGGAAGGAGAAAAAAGAGACTTTTTCAGGACAATTGATCATTAATTGAACCTAAAACAAGTGTCTTCATCTACTGTCATTGATCAAACTCCATGACAGTGTTTCCACGGTAACTCCAGAGCCTCTGAATGTCCAAATGGGTCATATCTGATGACCATGAAAAGATGACAAACTGTATTTTACACCAATTATTTACATGGATTGATAAGATTAATGGATTAACACTTATTTAATGTTTTATATTAGTAAATGATATTTGGTCACCAGTAGGTCTTTATGGGTTAACACACACACACACACACACACACACACACACACACACACACACACACTAAAAGTCCACTGCAAAGAATATTCCATAAAACTGTATTAAAAAGTGTATCTGGAAAAAAAAAACTGTTGCATCATGTTATTTCTAATAAAGACAATTCTTTAATTTAAAATGAGTTCAGGAGGATGTATCATTAACTGAACATAATACGTGTCTGTAACCACTGTCATCTGTCAAACTGAATGAATCAATGACATTGTTTTCAATATGGAGCCTCTGAACGTCCAAATGGGTCATATTTAATGGCACTGAAAATCTGAGAAATTGCATTTTACCTGAATTATTTCCATTTATTGATAGGATTATTTTAATATTTCAGATCAGCAGATGCTTGAAGGTGCCGGTCACTGTTTAGATCTTAGGCTAGTAATGAATATAGACGTGTATTTTGGGAGAAAATCTGCGCGAAAGTATGTGAAATTTCCTTTTTATTGATGTAGTATGAATGCCAGGTGGCTAGGTGGCATCACCAAGACCAAGCACCTCCACAGAACCGTTCTATTTCTCTTCCTGTTCTAGCGTGAAATGCTATTGCAAAACAGGAAAGAAGAAGAAGGAAGAGTTGAAAATGCAGTTTTGCGTTTTGAACTCTTTTGCCTGATGTAAGTGAAGCATTTTTAAGATTCCCACAGTGGAAGATGGTTTTACTTATTTGCGTTTTCAAACCCCCAAAAACACTGTTTCCGTCTAAACGAAGGGCGCGTCTGATAAAATATTTTGTTTCATGCGTGTAAACTGGGCCTTAGAGGATTAACTATTTAACAAGGACAATCTCTTGGCGCTGTATTGTGCATTTAACAACATTCAAACTCCTGAACTGTTAGTGTTTTTAACAAAATGGCACCGAAAAACTGAGATCCTGAGGTTTCTGTCACGATATAACACTTTACAGCAACAGTGAAACTCTATCAAAAGCAAGAAAAAAATGGATTCCACACCGGCTAAAAACAAAACACCTGGAAATACAACAACAACAACAAAAACGAAGTCATAATCTGAATAGTGAATGTTGAAAATAGTTTATTTCTGCCATGTCACAAAGATTCATTATGGACATTTATGTTTGTTTCTGATAATAAATATGCTGAAAACGTCAGGTGTGTTTTTGTCTTTTTTTTTTTTTTTTTTTTTTAACTAAACCACACTGTTTTAAGCATTAATTATTTATAATGACTAGATACTGAAAGTTAAGGTTTCATGAAAACAAAGGTGCAAAAGAAATGACAAAAAAACACATTTTCAGACACTTTTATTGCAAAGAAAACACAAAGTCACCAAGGTAGTCTATTATAATGGCAGTCTTAAAAGGGTTAAAAAAAAAAAAAGAAAAAGAAAAAAGAAGGTGGACCATTACAGTGTGGGGGAAATGAGGAAAAATCTATCAAAATTCAATGTGACGCTGCCACAGTACAGCTCCTCTACGTTTCCTGTAACCCATTCTACCCTCGCTACCAGCGCTGTTCGCCGTTCTCTATTTCGTTAAAGGTCACCTTGGGTGTTGTACTGTGGATGCTCCAGTGATTTTGGCAATCTAGTGATGGAAAAGCCTGTTGGCCTGCCTGCTGTCGTCCCTTACAGGGAAGAGGACAGCTGGATCCACTGGTGATAGAAGCCTCCAGTGGGAGAACATCACCTCTGAAAAGTCGCACCTCAAAGTAAGCTAATCATCAATCAGTAGGAGGAAGCGACGCAATAAAAACCAGACTTTTCTATGTTATGGTATGAGGTCAAGTAAACAGTCTGAGGACGGAGTCAAAAGGAGTTTCACTGGCTCCTCCTTCCTCATTCTGCCCCTTGCGGAGAACCCACTAGTGTCAATACGGCTTAAAGAAGTCCAACCGATGCTACATCTGTCCCAGCCAATTGTTAACAGTGTGGATCCATCCCTGCTCTTACTGAAGATGCCTGTATTTGTTTACTTGTGCGTCCTGTTGTTTGTGTGCGCCTGCCAGCCCATAGCAGGGAAAGAAATGAGTGTTTGTGAGTGATAAGACCTGTAGGAGAGGAAGAGGAGGATGAAGAGGCAGAGCGGGAGGCTGAGTGAGAGAGGGGGGGAGAATCCTCATTGATCACATCTGTTCAGAGCGGGATTGATCCTGCGGTGTGTCTGCTCACGCACACACGCACACACTGGCCGAAACATCGACAATCACACACCCTCAGATAAGACAATCACTCAAAAACCTGAACACACAGGTGGACGTACATCAGGAAGTGTGGTTTTAGTTCGTAGTATTTCAAGAGGGAGGGGCTTACATTATTTCAGACCTTTCAGATAAAGCCTGTGAATCTCGGCATATGGAGAAGCAGACAGATAAATCTCCATTGTGCCATCCTGTCTCGCACATGCTCAGTGAGCTCCTTGGATGAGTGTGGACTTCGCCAGGCAGACGTGAACAAGACGAATCATTCCCAGGGGGACATTTATTTCTGTTGCGCAGCACAAGCCCCCTCATCGCCCGGTCCTAACAATCTTCCTTTTGAGACTCTGCTGTTGGAATAAGAGACGCAGCACAATAGAAGAAGGGACCAGAGCGAAAAGGGAAGGAAGTGACAAAGGGGAAGACAGATGAAGACTTGTTTGCTGACAAGAGACTTGCTGAATACCCAATAAATCCTCTGCTGTACATGACATTATGTTACAACACGCAAACTGAACTTTCATCAACGCAGGGTTTCTGCAGGTCTTTGAAAAGCGAAGGTTGGGCCTTAAAATATGATCTAGTAAAAGTGAGAGCGGATGTTTTATTTGTTCTGTTAGATTATATCTGGTGTTCCTCTTCTTCTTATTTCTCGCCACTGATGTTCCGATTATTCTAAATATAGATTCTCTGGCTTCATGTTCACATTAGCATTGCTATGTATTAGCAAATACTTAAAGTTAAATATGAGTTTCTACTGATAAAGAGACCCTGATCCTGAAGAGATGATGATGTACGCATTTAATTTCATGTAAGTGGTGTGTCGGGTGAAAAGGATAGGCAAAAAATAAGCTTTAACTTTTAGCCTTTTTGGTTTTTGTGTTAATCGTGGTTGTTGTACTGTGTGCACCGGTTACCGTGCAAATCAAAATTAAACCATTCATTCAGTTGTCAGATGAGTAGAATGGGGAAAAAAAGGCTGAAACAGTAATTATATACTATATAGAATAAAATGAAAAATAAACATAGAACAGAATCCACACATTTCCGAACTATTTAGTTTCTCGTGATCGTCTCTAGGATGATGAAGCGAATCTCGGCGATCACTGGGTGAAGGTGGGGAAGTGTCACCAGGCCTGGAAATGCACAGATGAACAAACCTTCACTTTCAAGTAGGAAATAGGAGAGAACCGGTACAGACACAGGGGGAACTCCAGAGAAAGAGCCAGGATTGAACCCATCTGTGAGGTGGACATGCTAACCACAGCTTAGTGTAAAACAGTGTATAATATATAATATATCCTAAAAAATGAAGAACATTCTCAGGGACCTAATGCCACTTTCACCTCTATCTGAACTCACTCATATCTACAGTCCAGCTCGACTCACCTTGAATCAGCTCAGCTCTTTCACTGTGACTAGTATCACCTTCATAAAATTTCCCAGACCAATTGATCAAAATTGCTGCTACGTTATAATATTTATCTGTCATTATATCGATACATAGGATGTTTAGCTTGTGGGAAATGTCAGAAAATATCAGAACTAATTTTGGTTGTATTTTAATAAATCAGCAACCGATTTGAGTAAAAAAAAACAAACAGAAAATGTTAATATATTGAATTATGTAGATTGTAAATTTCAGTTATTGTCTTTGCTCATCTGTTTTAGTCATAGCTGAAGATGACTTTGCAATAGTTTACAATGCGTTGCTATGACAACCTGCAAAGCCAAAGCAACAGAATACCTGCAGTGAAACAGTGTACTGGAGCCAAAAGTGAAGGTCAGTTTAGGTAAAACAATGAGTGGAAAAACACACAAATACACATAAATGCACTAGGCTAGTACACATTAAAAACCCAACCAACCAACCAACCAACAATTTTTTATTTATATTGTGCTGCATCATGCTAAACTATGACAAAACTCATGACACTTTACATTTAGAGCTACACTTGAACCGGACTCTTAAGCCCGTCAGAGGTGATGACAACATCCTGACTTGTCAACACTAACTTTTCCGTTGGGTGTTTAACAGTGAGGAGTTACAGTCTTTGCAGCTTGAAGCCTAAACAGTCACTTGTCGAACCTGTTTTAAAGCTTCTTCTTCCACTAAGATCCTCTCAACAAGCTGCTCACGCCCCAGACCACCTCTTATGGGTGACAGGCAAAGGTTCACACCTTTCCCTCAACCCTAAGCAAAGTTCCTAGCAGCTGAGTAGGACTTGAGGGGTGGGGCTGTGTGCTGAAGAATGCGCAAATGATGAAGTGGGATAGTCTGTCTCTGTTTATGTCTTCATCATGCTCCTGTGGCCTTAAGCTTCTTCCCGATACCTGGGGTTTGTGGGTAACTCACTAATCCATGTATCACTACTGAGAGGGCTTTATCAACAGAACCACCACATCAGAACCAGTTCACTTTTATTTTTATTATCAAACAGAAGCAGCAGACTGTTGTTCCAGACTGGATCATTGGTGTGTGCAGTTTATGGATCTGGATCACACTGTGGGCTTACAGAACCAAACAGGTGAAATTGGATCGTTTTCCACGGCACACTAATGTGCCACAGCACACCAGTAGGGAAACACTGGTCTACGACATTGATTCACCAGTAAAACCCATGGAGTTGGATCAATGACAGTGGATGGACACACTGGGATTATGTTCAGTTAATGATAGATTTACTGAAAAAGTCACTTTTTCTGCATTTATCTCAGTTTCTGATGTAATAACCGTCAATTTTAATCTGAGCTTTTATGAACATCTACATGATCAGTGAATTAAATACAGGAAAATACTTGATTTATACTGATAACATACAAAATACAGAGGATAATATTGTAAATAAATTATGATAAATCACTTAAGAAAGGTTAGATATATAGAAAATGTCAATCGAGAAGTGACATAAAAGTAGCGTTGGGTCTTTATGGTTTAAAACTGTCTTAACGTGCCTGTTGAATTCTATAGAAACGGACCCTGATGACTGAATGACTGAATGATCTGACTTCCAACACATAGGCACATACACAGAGTGGGTCATTCACATTCAGTTTGTTTGTCCAGATAAGGGACAGAGGGGATGTTGTAAAGCGCCAGTTGTCGCCTCAGTTCTCTTGTTTTCTCCCAAGTCAAAGAAAAACAGATTAACAAGTAGTGGTGTTTTCCCCCCTCCTCCTCCTCCTTCTGCTTCAGTCTGTTTTTTCCTGACTGCTTCTAAATCTCGGGTCTGGCCGGTGCTAGACAGCTCTCTCTAGCAGGTGACACAACATCCCACTTCCCTCCATCCATCCATCTCGACTCAGCCCACACACTCTCTTCTCTCCGCTCTGGATTCATCTTGATAGTCTTGGGTGTGACACGTCTCCCTCCCTTTCAGCTGTTTTCTTCCTTAAACATTTTCATGCTACCTTTACTCCTCTGTAATTGTTATTTTTCGCCATCCTTGTTTTTAACCTTTTTTCAACTTTCTTCCATCTTCTCAACCTCCCTCCATCACCAGAATGCTACCGGGGTGTTTGTGTAGCTTTTGTTGCATGGCTCACTGCAATACAAAAGCCTTTGTTGGCCTGCCGACACTGTGATGTGGTGAGACGGAGATGCACAAGGACAAACTTGAGCTCCGTGGAGCCGGCTTTGAGAAAGTCACTGCTCATTCTGAGATAACAGCTCAACCTGAAGGCTGGAGGAGCTGGTGGGGTGTGAGCCAGACACACACCAAACACACGCTTGCGTCCACTTGCATTGATCTCTGCGGTGACTGTGTATGAATTGTGTGCGCCTAAATCGTTTCATAGCGTTGCGATGCTCCGTGTTTCCATCAGTGAAATTACTTGCATGTGTTCCACAGTGGGAGCTATTGCTGGCTGCGGGGCAATGGCAGCTGTTGTGAAGGCTGAGCTAGCCAGGCTAATAATAACCCCGGAGCTGAGAGAGTGCCCACAGGCCCCATGTCGTCTAGGATTGACCCCTGGAGTCCAGTTGCAATGGAGAGTGTGGATTAGGCCAGGTCTAGGATTAGAGGACGCCGTTTCTCCCTTGTAAGGACAAAGGCAGGTGTGCAGGAATGCCACGCACTCTGCAGTTAATGTGAGCGTCACACTCACTAAATGCACAACTCTCTAATACAATGACATCAGGCGTAGGACACATGATACGGTTTTACCACTAATCTAATCAGTCAGTCCACCATGGATGTCATAGTACACGGAAAAGAAGTTGGATGTAAAAATAAAGACAGTCCTGTTGTAGTTTAGTCTTTGACAGACAGAACACAATGAATGGCCCGATCCCAGTTCACCACTTGGCCCTCCCCTTCCATTTTACACGGTCACATGAAGGGGTAGGGGTGTCCTGATTCTCCATGAGTCAGAGGAGAAGGGCCAAGAAGGAGGGCTGTTTGATCCTCAAAACTTTTTAACCCATAAGGACCCAGTGTGACTTTTATGGCACTTTCCAAATTAATTTTTCTCTCTATTTAACCTTTCCTACATCAGTTATCATAACTTATTATAATTTTACCCTCTGTGTTTGGCTTTATTTTCACATGTTTAATTGACTGATAATGAAGATGTTCACGAAAGCTCAGGATAAAGTCAAAACAGAAAAAAAAAATGAAGAAAAGGTGACTTTTTCAGTAAAATTTCTCATTAACTGAACATAAACCCAGTGTGTTCATCCACTGTTATTGATCAAACTCCACAGGTTTTACGGGTGAATCAATGTTGTAGAAGATGACAGTGTTTCCATGGTAACTACAGAGCCTCTGAACGACCAAATGTGTCATATCTGATGATCATGAAAAGATGAAAAACTGTATTTTACATAAATTATTTACATGATTAGTGGATCAATAGATGCTTTTAGTCGACGGTGGATGTTTGGCTCTTTATAGGTTACGGACCACAGTACAAACGGAGGGGTATGCACAATTTCCGATAGTTCTGTTCAAATCATCGACCAAAAATTGCAGCAGTGTGATGAAAAGAAACTCACAAATGTACATATTTTCTTAGCAAACAACTAAATCATTTGATTGACAGTTTAATGCCATTCCAGTGTGTTATAAACCACATTTCTGCAGTTTGCAGTTTGATAGCCGCAAAAAGACGACCAAAGCCCATGTAACAGAGACGGTTACAGCTGCTGACGGCATGCAGGATTCTTTCTGTAACAAAGTTGTCGCATCTGTTTATAGCAGCATCGATGAGTGCTGATGACGTATTAGGTCTCAAAGGGTTGTCTCATTTCATATGGGAATGTTTCAACTCCTACCCCTTGCAGTGTCAAGTGCAAGGGCCAAGGGTAGGGGTAGGGGTAAGGGGGAGGGGTGAAGTGGGACTGGACCCTAATCAATACAACATACTTAAAGGGATAGTTGTGTATTTTTGACATTAATTTGTACTTCATCCCCGTCATCAGTGTTGTACATCCACACTGACTTACCCCCAACAGTGTCCTGTGAGCCCAGTTCTGGTCCAGTTTTGGTCGAAACCAAAGTAGTCCGGCAATTTTGTGGGGTCACTAACATAAAACGTTTTCCATTTGCCACATATGGATAAAGTACTGCTCGTTAAAACCACCCCCTCCTTTACAAACACATGAAACTACTGACACTATATATGTGCAGATCAGCTGTGTAGACAATATTCATAACTAATCCCTTTTTGTGGTAACTTTCCAATGGATTTTCCACTACATTTTATCTTTCATTAGCAATTCATCACCATTTCTTAAAAATATTACTCTTACTATTACTTAAAAAACAAGTACTTTCCTTTATTTAATTCACTAATCATGTAGATGTTTATAAATGCTGTGTAAATGCAGAGGTTATTCAATTAAAAGTAGAACAATATATCATTAACTGAACCTACAAACTATCCATGTTTCTAACTTTGTATGTATGTAATATATGATGAACATCTAAATAGGTCATATTTGACATTGCCAAAAAGTATAAAAACAGCATTTTACCTGAATTATTTACAGGTATTGATCAGATTAGTGATTTGAAAGTTATTAATTAAACAGTTTAGATCAGCAGATGTATAATTTTTTTTGGTAAATATAACCTAGCATTAGCATTAGCATTACACCTTTACCTGGTTTATTTAAAGATTCCTCAACTGTGCTGTGTCTTTTCTTCTTTTAATTGGTTATTTGGGCCTTCATTCTGTTACTAAAGATCAACTAGTTTTTCTTAAATTTCAGCTACTTTTACAACACACCCTTCAGTACTCAGTATTTTTCCTCTTGTATGTATTTATCGTCAGTTGAATGACCATAGTACCAGTTGTACATATTCAAGAATCTTTACACACCACATGATATTTGCTGACCACACACTCTGTGATTTTACAACTACTGTTTTGGAGCAAGTGGTCAGGGTTTGACCATGACCTTCTTGGCTTTTTGGAGCTGGATGTGACATATTTGGACAAAAGGACGGCGCTGCAGGAGCACCGGGGGTCAAAGCCATCTGTCAGGGGGTCATGGCTGAGCTAATGCTAAATGCTAGCTCACTGACAGTAACATATTTATGGCATTCGAGGGGGAAAAAAGTGCTTTTCATCACAGAAAAAGAAACTCTGTCTTCTGTTTGACCTGAGGGTTTATTAACGTAGTAATAAATTAAAGATGTAAGAATTACAAGAAGGTTAAATAAAACAGATGACAACTGGAATGACTCCTGGAAAAAATATTACAGACTTGGTGTTTTTGGAGAGAAATCCAATGTAAGTATATGGGAGTCGTGTTCATTTCTGGCTGGAAAATCAAAAATGCTTTTGGATATGTAAAAACCGACCACCAATAAATGACTAAAATAAAACCAGTTAAAGCTGCAAACTGTGGTAATCCTGCATGTTGGACTGGACTGGGATAATGGGTCTAGTCTGTTACCACATGTCACACAAAGGTCTTTAATAGTGTTGTTATTTTTGACATTTTATTTACATCTCACCGTTTGGTGGTGAAACATGACAATTTGCAGCAACAACCCGATGAAAGGTCACAGTGTCACAGTGTGGTAAGTCTGCACCATGAAGGCTGTTAAATGTCTGGGAATAATTTGTTCAGATACAACGTCTGCAAATGGAAAAAAAAAAAAAAAAACCCTAAAAAAACCACACAAATATAAGAGCTATACACTCAAAACCATGGACTTCCTATTGTCTTAGGGTTTGTTTCACAAATTTGGTCGATTAAGGTAAAACGTAATGAGTCTGAGATTTTTCACCACTTCTCATGTATCTGCAGTCCGTATGCCCCCCCCCTCTCTTTTTTTTTTTTTTTTTTTTTGACAATGAAAAGGTTAGAAACCATACTATGAGTGAGTCTTTTACCCATTTTTGTGGAGCACTTAGGACTTTCTAAATCTAGCAATCATTTACAACTTCGTGCATGTTATAATACTGATAAAATAGCTTCCTCTCCAGCTTTTGTTACAGGAAAATTGCCGTTACAATAAAATACAGTGTCTCAGGTTTCGGAAACCACTGGGATTTTTACAAATGCAGAAACAGTGATAGAGTTACAGCCGTCCAAACTGTATATGTGCAGAGTGGGTCAGCATTGACACATCAGGGTTTAAAGTGTTAAAAAAAAAAAAAAATGCAGGAAATACAAACTATTAATATTTAATGACAGTGAATCTCTGTGTTCTGACCTTTAGTAACTATTGATGGTAAGTTTTTGTATTATGTGTTTATAATGCTAGTTTTTTGGCCAGATCACTCTTTAAAGAGAGGGTGAA
>JAPSES010000105.1:5220620-5236555 GCA_029822895.1 Maxillicosta whitleyi | reverse complement strand
CCCCCCCCCCCCCCCCCGCAGAGGTCTGCGCTCATTCTAGTTTTTATTTATTTATTTATTTTTTTCAGTGCTTTACAATTAATTTACTGAATATGACTTCTGAAATGACTTCTTGGATGAGTTGAAAAATTACATGAATTAAAAGAGGTTTTATTTTGTTTTAGGAGTTTACCAGAACGTGTCAAACAAAACAATTAAAATGACAATAATTACAGTTCTGTCTGAGGCTGTAGCCTTTCACAGTAAAGTACAGGTTAATGAGGTTTTACTACATGATATTCTAGTGCTCAAATTCACCCAATCCCACTGTACCCAGACTTATATATTTTATATTTTATCCTTTCATCTTTCTTGTGCTTTAAGAGGATTAAACTTCCTCTTCTTCTCCAAAGCTTTATAGTTAGTATTTGAGGCAGGCAGTTTTATATCAACAAATACATCAGACAATGCTCCAGGAGTTTAGAGATATCTCTGTTGTTGTGGACTTGACTGGTCCTGAAATACAATCAGGAGTCTTCCTTATCCAAGACTGAGGGAAGACCAAGCAGAAATATGGTCAGTTTAAAGAGGGGATCAAGACTTTTGAGATCAAGTACAAAGAGAAGATCAGCAATAAAAACAGACTTATTCTTGATGAAAATATGATATTTTCTCAACTGATGTGATCCACAGTCCCCTCATTCAAATGTGAACATACACCTTTCATAATGTATGTATTTTCTCTATTTTCATGGGCTAAAGCCAAAATTGCTTTTTCAGAATGAGATTATTATGAAGAATGTGATGATGCTGAAATCCGTGGACTTCGCCCTCAGACTGTTATGCCTGTTTGTGTCTTTGCAAGTGTCATTATTGCACATAAAATGAAATAAATGAAGTCTGAAAACTGCAATATGGATAGAATCCCAGCTCAGTTTAGATTATTAGTACATGCACATATGTCTTTTATATTTTGCCCGTTTGTTCTTTTATACTTTGAAATAAACTGTGGTTGCATCTGTAAAGTTGCAAAGTTCACCAGCACAGACCAAAATATTTGCGGCACCGGCTGTAAATGCTGTATTAAAATTGTTATTTCACATGATTTGTGGGTGAAGTTTGTGTCGACAGTTTCCTAACTGAACACAAACGAAATAAAATGTGTGTTTCTTTCACATCAAAAACTACTTGTTCACTTTTATTAGAGTTTGGTTTCATTAATGCGCACTCATCGTAACTTAAAAAAGATATTGTTGCGCTTTGTGAGGCCATTAGCTTGCAGTTTAATATGTGGGGCGTTGCAGTAACACTGGTTTGATTCCCACTGTGCTGCAGAATGTAAAACGCTGCTTTGCCTCCAGTGAAAAAGTCCAGACATGACAATATAACACTGGGATATGAATTCCAGTGAAGTCAGATAAATGGAAGCTGATGGTGGTATATGAGGTAATGCCTCCCCTCCCCCCTCTCCCCAACAACCCACCCATACAAACACACACACTCTCCTTTCTCTGACCCCTTGACCCGGCTGTCGGTGACGAACGATGACAGAGGTATGACGGAAGAAGTCAGGCTAAAGACTGATGAACAAACTGGAGGAGGAGCTGAACTATCTGTGACACACACACACACACACACAGTCTTATAAACCTAACATAATGGGGATCACCAGTTCCGTACATACAATACGGGGACACCACTTTCCTGTGGTCCTACAAGTACCAAAAAAATTAGATATATAATAAAAAATTGTATGAACATCACTAGTTATACACACACACACATTGCAAAAACCATCACATATGGTCCATACCCTAAAAGTCACACCAGATATAGTTCTAGTCATTTTAGTCATGTTTCAGTGCTAAGTTTTTGGGGGGACGCATTTTTTGTCCCCATAAATTTTTGTGTCCCCCAGGACGAGACTGTGTATTCATACTTGTGTCCCCACACAATATAGTTTTACAAACACAAACACAGACACACACAGTCTTGTAAACCTAACATAATGGGGATCACTAGTTCCTTACATACAATATGGGGACACCACTTTCCTGTAGGTCCTACAAGTACCAAAAAATTAGATAGATAATAAAAACTTTTACGAACATCACTAGTTATACACACACACACACACATTGCAAAAACAGTCACATATGGTCCATACCCTAAAAGTCACACCAGATATAGTTCTAGTCATTTTAGACATGTTTCAGTGCTAAGTTTTTGTTGGGACGCATTTTTTGTCCCCACAAATTTTTGTGTCCCCAGGACGAGACTGTATATTCATACTCGTGTCCCCACAGAGTATAGTTTTACAAACACATACACAGTCTTGTAAACCTAACATAATGGGGATCACCAGTTCCTTACATACAATATGGGGACACCACTTTCCTGTGGTCCTACAAGTACCAAACCAAATTAGATATATAATAAAAAAAATTTACGAACATCACTAGTTATACACACACATACACACACATTGCAAAAACCATCACATATGGCCCATACCCTACGTTTTTGTGGGAACACATTTTTTGTACCCATAATTTTTTGTGTCCCCAGGATGAGACTGTGTATTCATACTCGTGTCCCCACACAATATAGTTTTACGAACACAAACACACACACACACACACACACACTGAGGCCGTGACAGATGCTTCTACCCACCCGTCTTTTGTGCACTTTGCCGGCCTGATAATATTCCCACCATTCTGGGTTGCTGCATCTTTTGTCCTATTGTACATTAACGGAGCTGAGTAAATGATCATAAGGGGATGGGAGAGGAGTTTGTCTTTATTTACCCTGACATGTTTGGGATGTTTTCACAGCTGCTTTTAGTGATCAGGACACGCTGATAATAGCAAGAAAATGACTCTTGTGTGAATTTGTGCTTTGTAAATTCATCAGCGACAGTTGTCTAATGCAAAGTTTTTGACAGTGGGTGTCATTTGATATTGTTGCCTGTACTGATATGCACTTAACCATGAGGCGGTGAAAAAGCTCAGAGGGGTGTCTTTACTATTTTGTGCATTTACAAGGTCCTGCAGCTGTTCAAGGGGACATAGAAATAAACACATTTACTGCTGGTTTCTTTCTACATATAGTGCTGCTGATCAGCACTTATTTTTGCCTGCTCTCAACAATTAAACTCCCTAAACCTCCTTAGCCTCCTCCTGTATTATACTTAGCATATATGTGAATTCAGCATTTTTCGCCTTTCAGCAAGAGTTAGTGTTCGTTTTATTCTTATGTGTCCTTGGCACTATCTTGAGGACTTTAAGACCAGTCTGCGTCATGATTTAAAGCATCACTGAAGCATCATGAGACCTGAATTCACATCAGTACAATTATTAGTCAATGTGTGAGGCTTGGAGGGTGTAACTGACTGGAATTTAACCTAAACTGGCAACTAATGTTGTTTCTTTGGAGTTGAATATGAACAATTTCCACATAACATTAGAGACTGTGTTAAATTTTCTAACACTTAAATATACCATGTCAGTATACTCCTCCTTACTTAACTTGTGGATGAATAGGTTGAATACACTGCAAAAAGTCCCCTTGAAAATTCAAGAAAAAAAAAAGAAAAATAATACTTAAAATAAGCAAAATTATCTGCCAACAGAACAAGAAAATTGTGAAAAATAAGAAAATAATACATGCACAGCATTCTTTAAAATAGTATTTTAGACTAAAAATAAGTAAATTGTCTTAAAATAAGAAAATTTGACTCATGAAACCCAAGTTCAGGTCCTTTCATTGTTGATCATTCATCTTAAAATGTGGGAAATGCTTGTTTTAAGCTTCAAAGTACTTAAAACTAGCTGTAAATACTCAAAGACCATTTGACCAAACAAGATAATTAAGGAAAAAGTGTCTTGAAACAAGCAGAATTATCTTGTCTGACAATTTTATTTTAAGCAAAAATAACTTATCATAGAAAAACAAGACATTTTAGGTTAATTTTAAGAAAATATATCTTAATTAACATTAACAGAGGCAGAATATTGGTAATAAAATTACACTTCAGACATTTCAAAATGCTCATATGTATTCAGGTTATTCATGTTTTTGTAAAATCAATAGATTTACAAAGAGAAAATGTAGAGTTGGGAGTATTTATATGTTATTATGTTAGTATTTTACTATCTAAACTAAAACGATTCATATATTCAGTGTAATTTTTGCTCGTCACAATTCATCCCAGGGGTCAGACTGGCAGGTTTTGGCCCCGGGGCCCCATGTTTGACACCCCTGCACTACGCTAGAACATAGAGGGAAACGTGTATTTATTATTTATAGGTTATTATGCTATTATTTTACTGCTCTGACCTGCTTGAGATTAAATTGGGCTGAATGTGTCCACTGAACTAAAATGAGTTTGACACCCCTGCTCTGACCCTAAAAGCACGTCTTTGTCCTCTTGGATCCGCGGGGAACTCAGCGGTGTCCTCACAGAGGTGTGATGGCTATAAATCACACAAACACTCGGACACGAGCGAAGGGAATATACTGCTCATCTTCGGAACGCAGGGTGGAGAGCAGAAACTTTTTCTCAATGGAAATTTGGCGGGGGGGTGCGTTTTCATACGCCTTTCTACATGCCACGTAAACTTCATTATGCACAATTACTCATGGATTTATCAGCTCGGCACCGCTTCTGCACAGACGTATGACATTCATTTCACTTCCACACACTGACTTGTTAGCATGCGTGGCCGTGGCGTTCACGTTTGAGTTAACGGAACCGCGTGGTGAACCCAAGTGGTGCGTCTCTGTTACTTCCACCTCCACTTTCCCGCCCACATCACGTTTATACTTTGTAAGTTCACTTCATGATCTCTTGAACTCAAACTCACATTAAGGATTAAAGTACAGCTGTTAGTGGATTTTAATCTATAAACACGGATTAATTAAATTGTACTTTTTATTACCTTGACCTCAATTTTACCAAGGTGTCATGGTTTTTAGAGTGGCAATAATCACAAAATGTCATTTGGTTTTAATTAAATTATTAACCTGTGCTTAAAAGCCCTAAATGAGAAAGAACGGCTGGTGTTTTATCAATGCTATATGAGCTTTATCAGATTTTGAAATGAATGTTCTGGTTCTTTAAAGATGTAGTTCATCCCAGACATTTACAAAATGGTGAAAATACCTGCATTATTACATAGAACTTTTGCTTCGTGTCAGGAAAAATGGGTTGGATATGTGATAATCCAGAGGCCTGGTTTTATTTTATGTAAATGAACAATCACAGCTACATGATCATTCACAAAGGTTTATAGATCAAGATCAGGGTTTTGTTTTGTTGTGTGTTCTTTATATTACTTATTTCGATTGAAAGTTGAGAAAAAGATATATTAGAGATACAGACGACAGTACACATGTAAAACTGGGTTCATTTTGGTATCCGACTTTATACACCCAAATATAAAAGACAAATTTAGACATATTTTCCCCCCAGGATGTACCTAAATATGACCTCAGATAAATGCAAAAACATTATACTCTTGGTCTGAGCCATCCCAAAAACAATGAATTTTGAATGAAATACTGGGACCAAAAATCAAACCAAAATTGGGACATGAAAACCTACCAAGGTGTCTGGAAAACATGGCTGTAAATGGTCTTATATACCACTATAAATAATAAATTTTTTTTTAAAAGTGTTAAATTTGATGGTCTTAGTGTTTTTTCTAATCCAAACATGGGTTTTTCATGAATCTCAGTCTCATTCCAGATTTCGCGTGTAACCCATCGTGTCCACTTGCATTACATGTGTAATCTGCCCATTTAAACACAAGTAAATCATAAGTGATTTTTTTGCAACACTTTGTCTTGCAGAACTGGTTCGATTCCCAAAATGTACCTGTGAGAGAATGTTTGGGAAAAAAATAGTAGCGTGTAATTTTTGTGTCCTTTTTACCGTGTTACAGAAATTAATATAAAAATATTTAAAATGTGTTTTGTTTTGTTTTTTATCAGATTGCCGTTTTTCAGTAATAGAATATATACAACCACGTACAGTTCAATTAGTTTCTTTTCCTCCTTCACAGCATCAATAGTATTCTCCCAAACCTCCACAAACAACACGGATAAACAATAACAATTATAGTAAATAGACAATGAACACTTCCAAAAATAAGGCTGTACATAGAAGATTTCATTAGAGGTAGAATAAAAAAAAAAAAAACTTGATTAATGACATGGGATTTTGCTTCAACAAGGGATTTAAAAATGCGTTTTATCTAAAAAATAATTGAGTATTTTTTTTTTTTTTTTTTTTTAAATAAATCCAAAGTGGTTCCAAACTTGCTTCATAACATTAGTCTACATTTGGTAATAATTTTTAGACCTATGTCCTGTTTTCATAGAAGAACCTTTAAATATGTACAATGTGTATGTGCCTATACAACCAATAAATAAATAAATTATTACATATATATAATAAAATACTTAATCGGTTGCAATGTATAAAGGGAAAAACTGCAAAAATAAGAGCACATTATTAGTCAGTCAGTGTTTTATGGAAATACATCCCATCAGAATGAGTGTCAGGCCTAAGATAACATCTGAAATATAAAAAAAGAAAAAAAATATATTAAAAAAATGTGCTTCTGAAAGTGGAATGACCTGGACAAAAAGGGAAAGAAATGGAATCAGAGGAATTGTTCTCATAAAAAAAAAAAAAAGAGAGATAGCACGTGTCCAGACAGAACATCATATGGGATTCAGGTGGAAAAACTGACAAAGATGAGAGACGAGAAGAAAGAAGGGAGGAAAAGAAAGGGGAGGGGAAGAAAGACAGAATGACAGGCAGAGGGAGGAGGTCGAGCCGGCGAGCAAATTCAAAGAGCAATTCCATTTGTCCTCTTCACTCATCAGAAGGGGAACATTTGAAGTGACATGCTAATTTAAGTCAGTGACAAATCAAAGTCTATCACTGATATTACCCAGAAGCGCCGGCGACGATCCTCTGCACACTTCACATTTTTGCAAGTCATTGAAGGAATGTGATTGTAGTTTAAACATCAGAGGAGCAAGGTGCGCTTCAGCTCCGTATTATCTCTCTTCACCAAAAACAGTGTCATTACCGCACTGCGTGAAAAGACTCACACACGGGGCCATGACAAGACGCATACACACACACACACACACACACACGCCTATTGTAGTTACACACTGGTACAGACACATAGCGACACAGACGCATACACAGCAATGTCCATACGCAGTAATGGGTGATGTGCCTGGCTAATAAAATCACTTTAGTCTTCATAACCACTTTAGCCTTGGAAGCTGCCATCAGTGGAAGGACAAATCCATGCGCAGACACACACACACACACACACACACACACGAACACACACACACGTACGTACAGGAACGAATGGTAAGCGGTCCAACCCTTCCATTAGCCTAATGAAGTGGCTCCCTAAGATGGATGACATGACATCACCTCCACCACCAATCACAATATCACCCCTAAAAAACCTTCCACTAAAAGCCCCACCTCCCCCCGTTTCACCCCCCCACCCCACATCCACTACTGCTTACTGCACCAAATGGACGATGAGCGTTCCAGGGCCCATTCGGTCCCCCTCACAACACTTTTATTGGTCTGGTTATTTATCTCTTTAATGCAATTGGCTGGAGTGGATGCCTATGGATGCGGAGAGCTAGTAAATCACGGTGCAGTCGGGGCGGCGGTGTGATTAAAAGAACTTCGGTTCAACAATGACAATGGCATCAAGCGGACGGCGTGCAGTCAGTCTGCATTCAGAACAGGATCAAGTGCAAAGAGGCCTGAGGGAAGCGGCCAACAAAGTGGCAGAAGACGCCCCAGCACAAATAAGAACAAACAGGAAGTGTCACATTTGTCTGTATATTTTGTTCTTTTAAACTACTTTTTAACCCAGTCATGTATATTTACTCTTTGTGTCGCATGCGTTGGTTCAGAAATGACTTTAAGGAAACTTTCCAAGGATGATGTACAGATTCTGGAACGGTCATCCTGAATACATGATATATTATACGTAGTGACTGGATAGCTTAGAGGTTTACACGGCTGACTTTGGTGCGGAAGGTTGGAAGTTTGAATCCCAGGTGGGCCCTTGGGCAAGGCCCTTTACGCTATAAATGCTTACCTTGTGTAAGTTTTTTTTTTTTTTTTGGATAAAAGCATCATCCAAATGTAATGTAATTTATTAACATGAGACAGACCTGAACTCTGACAATGTTTACGTCCAGGCTGAAAACAGAACTGAAAGGGTTCTACCTGCACTCTTCTGTTTATTATTTACGTTTTATTGATTATGTTTTAATTGTAATTGTGTGTTTATAACATCATCTCTTCCATTTTTGTATACCACTGTGAATTACCGTGTGTATGAATTGTTCTATACTAATACATTTGTCTTGCTTTGCCAGATGTTTACACATAACTGGAGCTTTTTTCCACCTGATTCCCAGGAACTTTTATTGCCAGGAATTTATGTATGTGGGCAAAATAACTCTTGATAATTCCGTGTGGTTCGCATTCCCACCGCATCCCCAGGAAATGTATTTATAGGATTGGCCGTTTGGAGTCGATAACTCAAAGTGTTTGACAAATACGCTGTTTAGTGTATTCGGATGCTCAGACGAAGCACAAGGAGTTTTTGTCAGGGAAAGTTTGGAGTCAAGGGAAGGTTTATTACCCATGGAATTTGAACTGAAACAAACTGAGTTTTTTTTTTAAATTTTAATTCCTGGTTATTGTTCCTGCTGTGGAAAAGAGACTTTTGGTATTACACTAGTACATTACATTTGGCTGATGTTCTTAGCTATTAGCATGTATAGTGTAAAGGGTCTTGCCTACCTGGGATTTGAACTGGCAACCTTCCACACCAAAGTGAGCGGTGTAAACCACTACGCTATCCAGTCACTGTTCATGAATTAGACTGATTATTTTTTGATACGTTGCATGTTCCAACATCACTGTTATCTGACACAGCTTTCAGTTACTTGCTAAATGTTAGCACAGAGTTAAGTTCGATTGAGTTTTCAATACAATAGGACTAGTTTAAACTGGGTAACTATCACTGTCTTTGCATCAGCCTTTTGTATCCGTCTGTCTGCATCCTGGTTGATGTCAAGGAAACTACACTCACCTCTTTAATACAGTTAAGATCCTTTTAAGATTATAATTAATGTGACTGAAGACTTGATTCTGAGTCATGAGCAGGTTCCGTTAAGGCTCGACTGTGAGAACCCACTATCACAATAGAATCAGAATCAGAAAGTATCTTTAGAAAAATACAAGGAATTTTACTCTGTTTTTTTTTTTTTTTTTTTTAAACTAGGCTCTTTCTGTACAACATAATAAACATGTACTAAAAACACACCTAAAACAGAGTTTAAATAAGGAAAAAACTTTTTGTGCAAATATGTGCATAAACAGTAGGTGATGACAGCGGTTTTCTGGTGGCTCTGTTCAGTGTTTTCATATGTTTCTTAGTTTATATGCGAGTCCAGAACCTTTATCTCTGAAGTTCTGCTTCTTTCCACAAGATCAGGCTGGCTTGACACTTCTTATTTCCATCTGGCTTCAACCAAACATTAAACGTGTCATTCTCGTGCCAGATCTTGCTGAATTTCCACTCACTTTCACTAACACTAACACTTCTAATCTCTTTTAACCAAAAAACTTATAACTTAAACATTACACTGGGTAATACACAGGCTCCATTGATGGTTTATGTCCAAAACTAAGCAAAATAGAATAGAATAGATTATCTGTTATAGAATAGATTATTAGATAAATTAATTATTACACAGTAAAATAATAGGAGAGTTAAACACAACATGAGTTGAACTACAGAAAGTTAAACTGAATAATGAGTAAAAACACAAAATTAGCAAAATCAGAAACCTACTGTTGTCAATGTCAAACTGTGAAAGGATAAATATAGCTATAAACATGACAGCAAAATAAGAGATTTAGTTGTTGATTAGATTTAAATGTAATTAACAAGGAAATTATATATAACTGGTCCTGTTTTGGTGCTGTGTGTTACAGCTTTGTCAAAACAAATTTTCCTCATTAACACATAAGAAAGTGAAATTAATCCAGTCAATGGATTGAATTGTTATCGATGGCAAACTTAAGGAGCAATAACAAAGACTGTTTCGTACGGAAAACTTTTGGTAAACACAAACAAAGAGCAAAAATAAAATTGGTCTTTGAAGCACCAGGGAAGGGGAAATATTATCTCTTTCACTTTTTCTCTCCCACTCCCTCCCAGGAGGGCAAAGAGAAAGTGGTTATGGGTGGAAGGATGCAGGTATAGACATCCATAAACAGTCAGTGTTTTACAGGCAGCAGCACAGCCCCAGGTCCTGTCAAGGTTTACAAGTGCACAGGCTCTTTAAAGCACCAGTGTTTAAGTGTGGTATTTACATAAACCAGGCTGAGGTGTCCGTCTGAGGCAGACCTCGCAGCAAAACACAACACGGTGGTAACTGCTAAAAGTGGCAGAGTAAAATAAGTTTACAGAAGCTCAAAAAGCATAGAAACATTAGAATATATCACACCACAACAACAGCTCGTACCAATTATATTCCATTATTCTGCTTTTAGAAACCAAGTATCTCCTCAAATAAAAGTAAATTCAACAAATACAAACAAAAACACATACACTTGTCAAACAAACTGTAACCAAAAGTAAAGGATTCATACATTTAAACAACGATAAAAAAAAAAAAAAAAAATCAGAGATGTTTGACAGTTCCTTATCAGTGGAAGAATGGTGTTAAACAAGATGAAGCCCAATAGTTATTACAATATGCCTGTATTCATCCCACAGTATAAAGAAATCCTGATTGAAAATTACTGTTGTGTTTTCGACGTGGAAATTATGCCTAACTAGCAAGGACAAAATATAACCTTGGCAGCCATGTGTGCAGTATCTACAAAGCCATAGAGCCCTCAGAGTATAAACTGCGCTGCCACAAGTCTTTGTTGCATAAGCACATGCAATTAAACCATCAATCAGTTCCAATGTCAATTTGGCCTCTATCATCTCTGGACTTTCCACTGGCCAACACTTTATGCCTTCTGCCAGCTTGTAGTTTTTTTTCTGCTGCTTTTATTTTTGTGTGTGTTACTCCACAACGAAAAAAGGCATGTAATGAAAACACAATAAACGCTGTGGAAAATGTGCTCAACAGCACAACTGTCCAACAATCTGTGTGTGTGTGAGTGTGTGTAAGTGTGTGTGTGGGTTTATGTTTGTGCGCACCACCTTTACAGTATGTTTACTTCTTATTAGCAGATGTCCCTTCCCACTGGGGAAGGTACTGTATAGTCCAAACAGCAGCAGAGGGAGAGGGGAGAGACGGGTGGGGGGGTATTAAGATGTGCTGGGACAGCAGTACCACCCCGATGTGAGTCATAGGACACACTGTCAGCAGCCATCCAACATCACACACTGACTCATTACGCTGGAGGAGAAGAGATGACAACAGTAGCCACGATCAAGGAGAGTGGAAGAGGCGTATCAGTGAGAGACAGACAGAGGACGGAGTCAGCATCAGCAGTTATGATGATGATGCCACTTCGCTCCGTCCTACACTGACAGTACTACAAAAAAAAAAAAAAAAAAAAAAAAAAAAACACACGGATGCCCACCAACACATCTGTGACAAAGCCCTTCTCTTCCATATTCTTCCTTTCCTTTGAACACTCCTCAATAACCTAAAGAGCCAGGTTCATTTTGGAGGAAGACAACAATGGCCACCTGGTGTGTCGACAGAAGACAGAACATATGCCACAACAAATGCCATCTCAGGTGGGAAGCGGCATTAAAACGCTGTGATGTATCAAAACTGCTGGAGAGATCCTACATTTGTGGTAATTGTGTAATTGTCTTTTATTCTGAATCTTCACATGGCACTAAATAAAGGAAACAATTAACCGCCGTGTAGAAACCTGCGTCAGCCTCGGCGCAACATCGGTCCTGATGCAACGTCGATGCATTTCACGGAAGGTTGCATGTCTGAAGGTATGTTTGATTGAATCAGGGATTGATTTGACATAATTCACTGTCATCAATGATGTATTTCCTCCTCTACTGATTCATGCTTTGATATACTTTAACTAGATAAGGAAACAGACTCATATGAAGGCTACGTACTTTCCTTTGGCAAGAATTATCGACCACATCTTTAAGGTCTACATTATGCTTTTCATCCAAACATATCACTTCCTGTTACTGTTTCCTGAAACCGTTCATTTATTTTTTACGAGGTCAGTTTAGACCTTAGAGGTAGCTGTTGTGTATTTCGCTGCTCCAAAGCACAAAAAAAAAAAAAAAAAAAACTTAAAGAGAAGAATTGTTGGATACAGATTAAACAGTGTGTGGAAGAGTTCACTCACAATGAAATCCATCAAAGTTACTTATTATCTGTTGTCTGGATCGAGATGGTTCTTTACTGACCGTGGACACACATAAACAGTTCAATGTTGAAGGTGTCGGAGAACTTGTGATGGAATGTTTCAATTATTTCCCCAGCCAAGAGAAATAATACTGCATTTCTCAAATAACAGAAATAGAGCGATCTATAACATACATGTATTTTATAGCTTGGGTTTCTCAATAAAATTTGAGCAAGAAAAAACTCCTTTCTTTGCTTTCAAGTAAGATGCTAACTAATGATACGTAGCTTAGCGTAGCGTTGTTAGCAAACAAAGACAAATTCAGTATTTGGCAGGCTGAAATGATTAACAAAATGACCTAAGATGAAGATAAAATATAAGTACAGGTAGTCCTCAGGTTATGATGTACCCGACTTACGTTATTTCGAATTTACGACGCCGGAGTCACTGAAATTTCAGCCGCCATTACTGTACATATGTACTGTATACTGCACGTACATTAAGTACAATATCTTATTTTTTTTACTTTATTTTATTAATATGAAGTATAATACATATATTTGGATACTTATTTGAAGATTTATGGGGTATTTAGTTGTACTAAACATCGACAGCGTTGGAACGGAACACATTCGTAACCCGAGGACAACCTGTAATTGATAATATTACACTTTCCTTGCTAATAACGAAGCGCTGTTCACTCATGCTAATGCATAGCTTAGCAAATAATCCAGTTTTATGTGAATGTTGCTCTCAAATGTATTATTTGTCTGTGATATTTCAGAACAGTTATTATAGAAATTTGCTGATACTCTTTCTTATATAAACAAAAAAACACAACAAAAAAAAACCACACCAAACATATGACATGATGGGTGTAAAAGCTCAGATCTTCCTGAAACCATGCGAAAGAGTAATGGATGCATCAAGGGCAAAGTCATTAAATTTTGAAGACGATCCATAAATAAAGAACCTGGATTTTCTCCCACTTTTTCTGACATTGTAAAATATGTGTTTGATTGAATTACACGACGGCTGGATCCTAATGGAGATATTCATTCTACAGAGTGCCCCTCCAGTTCATCTGTGTGTGTGAGCACATGATGCATGCATGTCATGGCTAGTTGAAGCTCAAAGCTTTTTCTCATTAGAGGTTGATTTTCGTGTTCGTGCAGCCTCTGGGCTAAGCGCCGTCCCCTGGCCAAGTGGAAAGCAGGACCATTAGGTCGGCAGAGAGGGGCCCATTTATTTGGCTCTTTTCTGGCTGTGGCTGTATTATCTGCCGTGATGCTATTTGTCTGAGACCAGCCCAGCCGCCAATGTGACAGGTGTGTATGTATGTGTGTGGGGAGGGGGGGTTAGATGAATGATGGGCTGGGAGACACAGCCAGTTTTGCTTCGCTGACAAACTGGGGCATGAGCTGGAGGGATGTGGTGAGGAGAACGGAGAAGGGAGGAGGAAAAAAAAAAGAGATAGAGAGAGAGAGAGAGAGAGGATGGAGGGATAGGAGAGATACTGCGGTAGCTGGATGCCAGAAGACACAATTTACAGCACCTGTTGGTTGTGACTGATCAAAGAGAGAGAAAGTAATGGTGTGTGGTCTCAGGTGGGATGAAGCGAACGGGATAGAAGAGGTTAAAAGTAGAAGACAGCAGAAAGGAGTGTATTAGAAAATGAAAAAATGAATGGAAGACAGGGGGAGAGGATGGAAAAAAAAACAAGAAAAAGATGTAGAACGAAAAGAGGAGGAGATGAATAAAGTGTAAAGGAGAAGCTGGGACGTGTGAGGAAAATAGACTGAGGGAATATATATTTGTCCCCTGATGAGAGTGTGTTAGGAGTCCATCTGAGGAGAAATGAGATCAGTAAGTGACTTAGCGGTAGAGGAAGACTTTTCTACCCCAAGGCTTACACACTGACTCTACACCTTCTCGACTGTCTTTCTCTTTTTCACTCTCCGGTTTCATACAACCTGCAGCGTATTTAATCTGCTGGACAATTTCTATATGTGTCTGCACTCTGGTTTTCTCTGTGTCTGTGTGTACGCACGTGAACGCCAGCGAAGCCTTATTACCCATGCTCCTCCTATCCCGCTCCACCTCTCCATCAAACGGCTCGGGCCCCGTCTCCTCCACTCGTCTCTCCTCGCTATCGCGTACGCTCCAACCCAACTGAGACCACAGAGGAATCTCCTCATAGAATCACCCACTAAATCATCTATCCACCAAGCAGACACCTTGGCAAACACTCTTACTGGGAGCTTTCATTTCCAATCTAAACACACACACGACGGCAAGAGGGTGTGTGTGTGCACATATGTGTGTAGGGAGAGGGAGGTGCCTAAAAAAACAACATTTCTAACCAAGCTGACGGACAGGAAATGTTGTAATATTCATGTATAATCTCAACATAAGGCATTTCCTCGATGGGCAGGAGTCCATCATCTTTTAAAAACAAGGCTAAGAAAGTACAAGGTTTATGGAGGAAGCATCAGCGAATAACGAGATTATTATTATTATTATCTAGTTTAATGTACTTATCTAACTATTCTTAACAAAACTGTATCTTAAAGGTTCAATATGTAAAAATTTGCACATGTGAAGGAGCTTAAGTAAGAGCTAAACATTAGCTAACTACATTTGTGGGATAAAAATGGTCTCTGTTTTTGATGTAAAGGAATTTCCTCTTGCTCTTCTGCTCTTCTACAGCAACAACAATGTGCAACACAAGCTTATACTAGCTTAGAGGTAGAGTTAGCTAACATCAACATACAACTCCCTCATATCACAATAAAAACTCCAACATATGCTTGACTTAAACACATGAGTACGCAAAAATTATATATATTAAACTACATTTATTCAACTTCTAACGTGCAAAGTTGATGAGACACATGGGAGTTGCTTTCACCTTCGTTGCCAATGACAATCAGAACTCATGTGTAAATCATGTATCATTATTTTAATCAGATTATCTTTAATAATGTACCTTCATGTTATGGTAAGTTATACTGTGGCATCATTTCAATAATGATGCAACATCACAATATTCAATGAGGTGAAATTTGTGTGACTTTTTGGGGGGGTCTGGCTGTGTAGACCTTATTGTTTTTACAGGTTTTAATTCAGAAATGTGCCATATCGTATCCCATAAAGACCCAATGGTGCTTTGGTGATAATTTCCAAATGATTTTTTTCTCTCTACTTAAACATTCTTCAGTGAGTCATCACCATTTATTATATTATCCCCCTAATTTTTGCATTACTTCAATAGAAATTAACTATTTTCTCATATTTCATGTATGTTTCATTAAAGTAAATTGTCATTATATCAGAAACAGAGAAAAATAAAGAAAATGTGATTTTTTTTCAGCAAATCTATCATTAACCAGTGTTTCCATCCAACTCTATGGGTTTTACTGGTGAATAAATGTTGGAGAAGATGACGCTGTTTCCATGGTAACTACAGAGCCTCTGAACATCCAAATGGGTCATATCTGATGACCATAAAAAGATGACAAACTGT
>JAPSES010000105.1:5205217-5215888 GCA_029822895.1 Maxillicosta whitleyi | reverse complement strand
ACCTCACTCGCCCACAGCTGCTCTGATATGAAATTCTGCATGACATCCACTGAAAAAATAATATTATTTCTGGTAAATGAATGTATCTATAACTTTGTCTTCATAATATATTCTATCTGATATTGTGCTCCATTTAACCAGTAACAAGCTAAATACCCCAGCAGAGGAACAAGATTGTTTGCTTTATTGTGAGAGAAATTTGCTTTTTTCTAACTTCTGTTTAAGAATATTAAGTCTGTCTTAAATAACTGTATGTTTGTTGCTTCGATAAGCACAACTTATCACATTTCTTTTTACTATTTTATTTTTCATCAGTAAAATTTGACTCTGGAAATCCAGCCATCTAAATTGTGCTTATACTTTTTTTTTTTTTAATGTACAACAATATAGATATGTTTAAGGTAATATAGCTTCTTTCCTTTAGGGTTGATTTTGCACTATATCCTTAACTGCCTCAAAACAAATCATATAATTTAATATGTTAATAGTTTAAGTTCATTTGTATGCATTGATGCTAGTATATAAATTCTTCGTACAGTCCGGAGACTTTAAACTGAACTCCAAAAAGTCATTTTTTCTCCCTGACTAATCCACAGTTTCTCTGTGACAGATGCTCTATGTGTCACACTATGGTTTGTGTATTATCTAACATCATCCATTTGCTCCACGAGGCTTTGTGTTAAAGCTACGCCGTCTCTGCTCAACTCGCTGTTGCTGAAATGTTAACAGTACATGTGAAATGCTGAGTCAGACCAGAGTCCCTCAGCTCATTCTGATTCCTGTGTCAGAGAGTGTCTCTGTTTGCTTAAATTAATGTGCATGTGTGAATACATCTCGCTCTGGTCTGTGCATATCCATAATGCATGAGTTGACACTGTGCATGTTAGTGTGTGTATGTGTGTGTGGCCCAGTTTGTGTGTTCGTGTACTGTGATAATACATCATGTGATAAAATGTGTGTCTGTGTGTGTGTCTGTTGATAGTTGCACAACCCAGCCCTCTAGGGGACCATCAGTGTGCGAGTGTTTGAGGGAATAATAAATTCGAGGAGGGTGCGGAGATGAGAGGCTGAGACCACCAATCGATCCCTCTGCTGTTTCTCAAATTAGGAGGGAGGGATGGACAGAGAGAGAATGGAAGCGAGACGGAATCAAACAGAAGGGTGGTGTAGGAATGGGTGTCGGCCTGGATCCAAAGGGTGGAGGCAGGAGTGTAACAAATGGACACAGGCAGGAAATGGAAAAAAAAAAAATACTGAAAGTGGTGAGCAGAGTGAAAGGCATCCAGACGCTGACAGGAGTCCAATTAAGCATCGTCCCGGTGGAGGCAACCGTCCCCATCGTCTCCTGGAAGACGAGGCCCTCCATAGCCTCGTCTTCCAAGGACAAACTGCTGCTCGTCATGTGACTCCCATCGCATATGCAGACATAAACAGACAGGTGACCGGTGAAAGGTAATGGGAACGGTCTCTTAGTAAATAACAGGAGGATTCACTGAGTGGTTGATGAGTATGAAAATTACATCAGTCACATGCTGGTGCCCAGTTGGACTCCAGAAGCCTGGAGTTTTAACAAGAGTCACAATGAGAGGGGACTATTTTAGGATAATGAAGAGAAAAAGTCACGTTGTGATGGCATCACCGAAATTGGACTTTTATTCTATATATTTTCCGTACAGGTGTTCCAGCTCAACAGTGACTGTATATCAATAATGGGTATTTATCAGCTCTGACTGACAGTGATGGAAGCACTTTCTACTTTTCACTCCTTTTCCGATTCTTTGCTTGGTAGAAACATTATTTACTACAGTTTTCTTCAGTCTGCTTTTAAAATTGATATGGTTCTTCAAAACAAGCATAATGCAGTATTGGTATGACAGAGTGGGTGTTTCCGGATTCAAGGGAAATTTGAGGAAAATCCACCATTTCCACCACATGGAGGAATATCTTATGAAATACTGGTGTTCCGTCCCAGTTTGAAGACCTGTAGAATTAGTGTCAAACAGCAGTGAAGCTGTTGCCATGGCATGTGTTGGCCTATCTTGTAACAGCAGTATTTTCATTCAAAGTACCCTGAACTGTTCCAGCGCTCTAGGGACTAAACTCCTTCAGAAGACTGGCTGTCTACAAATCCAGCGTGTTTAAAGAAAGGCAAAAGCTTAGGCCAATTAGTCCACTGATGTGTAAAAAAGAAAGTTGTTACATGTCATCTATGCGCATGAGCATTTCTTTCTTGGTATTAATGCTCAATAAGGCGTGGACTTTGTTGGTGGTCCGTCCGTCACATGCTTATTTTACCCCCTGATGGTGTGTAAAAAGAACAATGACCACAGTAAAAGTGGTAAGGTAAGACGCTGTGACTACTGACCAATCCCAAATGGTCATCACTACAGGCACCGTCTGCAAAGTTCTTGAACTATCACATATTCCTAGCCTCAAGGAGCCTCCAGGAACTAATTTTGGAACCTCCCTGGAGCCATCCTCCAAAGGTTTGTAGTTCCTGGGGGGAAAGTTCCTGCTGTGGAAACACCGCCGAAGACACTTCATGCTGGTTTCCCTTTAATTTGTCGGTCATATGTACACAGTTGCACACTTTCATTGGTACACATAAACACATGCTAATAGACTTGCAGCACAAGGGGACATCTGAATGCACACATATGCAATCGTGCACATCTCCAGGGCTTAGCCTTTGGAGGACCTGAGTGAGAAGCAGTGCCAAAGACGGCTGGCGCCAGCAGCAACTAGTCCCAAGGTGCAGATCTGTGCCAGGGGCTAACCCACTCATCTCTGCTCTACGCAGTTCTGCCCACCCACCAGCTGCTACCCAGGGGCAGCACACATGCCGCCCTGCAGAAAACGAGACATCAAACACATACACACGCGGAATGCCTCCATGGAACACACATCTCCCCACATATAAACAGAATAGCATACAGCATACATAGCATACAAACCCTAAACAATGGAGGGCCTTTCACACATGGTGGTCATGACCTTGGGACTAGATCGTCTCTTAGAAAAGCCTGGTTAATAAGTGAGACTTGTGGCTCCAATGGCTTTAGACAATAAAGGAGGTGACAGACTATGGCACTAGTGCAGGATTAAAGGGACGCTTCATATTGACATAGAGAAAAAAAAAAAAATCGACATACCTTAATAATTCCCATTCAGAAAACAGCAAATGGAAGGAAATAATAGAGGTCGTGGCAGACAGTCCCTTGAGAGTGCTTTTACCCCAAAACAGAACAGCGTATTCTCATTCACACTAACACATTAACACAAATACAAATACAGACATACATGCAGATCAACAAAAAAAAACAAAGCCCCTGAACAGAAACAAGTGGTACTTTTGACTGTGGATGCTGTAGTTAGACCTACGAGAGAGCAACAGGACGGATCAACACATGTTCTGTGAGAGGTGGAGGGACACGAGCAGAATGGAGTATGATGAGAGAAGTCACGGATAATCAGAGCGTACGTCTGAGGAGTGAAACGAGAACCAGGACCCAGTTTTCAACGCAGAGACCCAGCTTTCGATTTAATCTAAGCCTGGATGCAAATAACACACCAGGCCCAGTCTCAACAGGGTGCTGCATGTGGAGTGTGTGTGTGTGTGTGTGTGTGGGCGGCTGAAGGATTGGTTGCCAGGGAGATTCTGACATATCAGGCCCCACTCCCTGCTGCCCTCAGTTTAGCCTCGACAAGTCAGAGAAAACGTTCTGCGGCGGCCTGGCTAATTTACAATCTCTCCCTCCCGTTCTCTTGTGCCTCTCTCTCTCCCTCTTTCCTTTGTCTTTTTCCTCCTTCCTCTGCAACAAAGTTGTAAAAATCTTGATTTATAATTTCCACTTCTGAATCTGTTTCACTTCTCTTAGATGTACACATGATAAATATGATAAGTTAATACACCGGCTTGATATTTTTGCCTGATAAATACAATATGTTTAATCAAAACGGCACCAAAAATCAATGTTTGTATTAAAGCATATGAGCACTAAAATTGATCACAGTATAGATTTCCTCAATAAAACTGTAACAAATGTTCAATGGATATTTTATGTGATTTCAATATTTTGTATGGCACCTGGAAGCCCAGTTAGCCTCTCGTCTGCTGCTTAAAAACTAAATAGGATGTCTGTTGCAGTATTTGTAACAGACCTTATTCTACCTCAGATTTGTCAAATGTGCAAGTTGGAAATAGTTTAAAACCAAACATAAGCCTTTAAAAATGAAAAGGAAAAAGAAATAATCACTGGATATTGTAGATAATTATCAATACTTCTATACACATTTTAAGCAGTTCTTCACAATATGAGGGAAATGTTCAATGAATGACACTGTTCTTCACAGGTTATCACTAATTTTGTGATAACAACAAAAATGCAATTTATCAGTCCTACATTACTAACCATTCCCACCAACCAAGTCCCACCCATCTTGGTTACTGTTGCTATGTCTGTCAAGCCCTGACTCTCAGCTTATTACTCAATGACATCATCAGTGTTAACAGACAAATAGAGCAATCATGACAGAAGACAGGAGTCTGAAGATAGGACCAGGGTACATGTCTTCAAAATATAATGTTCATTTGAGCAACAAAAACTCCTTAATTTTATTTATATTTATTTAAGAAAAAAACACTTTGTAATGTTAACTCATTTAGCACACAGTTGTTAGAAAACATTGGTAAATGAATATTTATAAGTGATTCATTTTAACTTTGTGTATGAATCTGATTGAACAGTGTACACCATATAAAAAAATCGAGGTCTGGTTTCAGAAAGGTAGCTAGCTAACATTAGCTATTACTTTGCAGTATCCATGCTGTAGTTGGATACGCAGATGTTATGCTCACAAGTACCTGCCCGAGAACGAGTGGGTGTTCAGGGCTGAAACAGTCGGTGGCGGTATGGAAGGAATTCTGTAGCTATCCAACAAACACAGAAGTGACAAACCCTTACGTCATCAACCAGGTTAGGTTTATCTGTTAGCCTGTTTGAGGCAAAGAGAAGAAGAGCAACCTTCGTTGCCCCTGATACATCACAGTGGTTTGGTCTGTAAGGTGAGCCCGTGGCGCACGGATCTGAGGCTTTTTCAGGAGACAACAGGAGCGTCATCTATGGCCTTATGGTGATTAGGTCACTTCCAGTCTCGGGTACGGATCACTGTCACATAATAATGTAAAATACTGGATTCCACGAAGCCCGTAATCAGGACTACCTTCTCAGCTGGACCCGGGTAGGGTACTCGCACAAGGAATGTTTGGGTCGAAATTGATAAAATTAAGTGGAAACACCCTCAGACTCACATTTTCACCATACCACGGCTATCATGGGCAACGTATTGCATTAGTAACATGAGTTTGTTTGTGGTTCCACTTATTGTCCTTGTACTGTTAAACCACTATTCCCACCTCCTTTCTTTCCCCTTCATCATCTTTCTTCTCACCTCCTCTAGGTCTCTCTTTCTCTTTCTAACAAGCATCTCTCAGTCCTCGCCTCTGTTCCTTACTTGCCTCTCCCTCTTAGGTAGGCTGATGTTGTCGGCACCTGTTGTTCTCATCTGGTAACAGCCAAACAGGGCCTGTTGTAATTAGTGTGGAATTCTAATGAGCTTATCAGGTCAAAAGCAGCTTAGTCCTCTAGGACCCTAGCAGGGTGGAAATTAGCCCTGCTCCCTTCTAGACAAAACACACAACAGCACGCAAATTACACAATAACACATTGTGCATACCAATGATACAAGCTCAATTCATTAACAAACACTTGCTGACAAATTCAGCCTCACCCTCTCCTCTCATAAAGGGATTAGCCCACTTTACATCAGTCAGTTAACAAAAAGGCGAATTATTAATATGAGTGGCAACGACAACAAAAAAACGGCAACAGCAGTGATATGTAAGACTGTCATTGTGCTAAATGAACATGTAGCTAGAGGGAGGGGTTAAGTTATGGGAGACAGAGGGAAATAAATGATAATGTATACGTGCACAAAGTCACATACAAACAAAATCCGAACATCTGCGGAAAAGGTAAAGCCGGCCTTTCGTCTACCGATAGATGATGTGGGGAACGCTCGGTCTATCTGGTTTAAAAAGCTGAAAACATCTCACTCTGGTCTCATTGCTTTCACATGGTCGGGAGTCTGCTGCAGTGGACAAACTGAGGCTGCCACACAGCAACTATCTCCGTTAAATATCTCTGCAATTAGTTCTGGGAAAGTTGCAGTGATATGCAGAAAGCAGGGAGGGAAAGGCGAAGTACATCGATTAAGCGCTGCAACAGCTGTACCAACAGGATTACACTCAAGAATTTTAATCACACTTGTCAGCCATCTTCAAATATGATAAGATGCCTGTCTATTTTGTTTTTTTTATATATATATTTGTAGTGGAATGCTCTCTGTGAACATAAATGAAAGTACTGGTTAAGTGTATCTGTACTGTATGTCAATGTGTAATGGTGGGCGAATTGAAGATAGTAGGGGATTATAGGAAAACAGAAGGGGGTGGGTGGGATGAATCTATTTCCTGTGTTTGGTACTGTAGCATGGCCTTCCATCTGTTTTATTCCAGACTGGTTAACATCCAATCACTTACTGTGATACTTTTCTGGGTATGTATGTGTGTGTATGTGTGAGTGCCTCCCCAGCAGGAGAAAAATGGAATGCAGAAACTCCGACGCTTAAAATGTTTAGATCTCGCAAACAGAACTGCGAAGCAATGTGTTGGGAGGCAGCAGCTAATAGTGCATTTTTCCCTCGGTTGTTCCATCTGAAATATAGCATAACCTGCTGAATCAAGGAAAAATGTATCACTAGGCACACGACACAGGAAATAATCACAACAGAACTGTGCAGCCGCAGGAAATATTACATCCAGGTAGTGCGAACTTGAAGTTGTTTCAGGCATTTTTACTAAGTGAAATACTGACGCAAATACACACAGCATTTTTATGGGCGTAGTGGAATCATTTCAGTCCGCGTTTATTTAACCTGAAGTCCAGTATTTCCATAGATTTGTGCAGCAGTACAATGGTTTGTCACTTGGTTTGTTCATTTCCGGAAAAAAAAAAGTACATGTGCACGATTTCCCTAAATGACACGATAAGTTAGTGTTTGCACCGAAACCTCGACAACAGGGTGAAACTGACCTCTGGACGAGCTGTGCACCGGCTGAAGGTGGAGGTAGTGTGTGAGATAGAGGAGGAGCAGAGCTAGGGGTGATTATCCACCAGCTAATCGATCACAGATGGCAACATTCTCTCAGATGGATAAAAGTAAAGTCAGTGTGTGGAAAACACTGTCCTTGACCATTAAATGAAAACCAAAGTCTGACAAAAGTCTACAATAACCCTTTACTCACATGTTTTTACAACCTGCTCTGCATTTACTATTATCTGAAAATAATGTATTTTAATATCTAGGAACCACACACATTTAGGGCTGAAGTGTAAACCCATTCCAGAAGTTGAATGACTATTGGCGCTGGCTGCAAAAGTGACTCCATTCCTGTAGATCCACATGTTAAAATTTACAATAGAATTTTTTTTTTTTTTGTGACTGACCTGTTCTTTGTTATGCATAACAAAGAGGATGGAGGTCTGTATTGGATGGATTGTGGTGGCATAATCGGGGCTCAACTTCTTCCTATTCCTTATCGGACATTGAGAGTTGAACATTTGTAAGATATTTGTTTTCTTTTTGGGACATTTATTTCCATACATTGGAGCGTCCACTTAGATCTGGAATTTCTTTTGCCTACTTACAGTCTTAAGTCTATCTATATGTGTAATATGCGTAATGAAATCATTGTTTTTGATATGTATAATATTTTTTTGCAGGATTGCTTAGAATTTATTTTGACATGTGTAAGATTTGTTAAGGTACTTTGAGGAACTGACATGGGACTTTATGAAAAAGATGGGGTAAGGGGGTGGGAGTATAGAAGGTGTACTTCACCACACTTTTTTTTTTTTTACCCTTGTTTTTTTTTATATTTGAAATAAATAAATACATTTATAGCTGGTACATTGTGTAGGGGATGAGTTATTTCCACAAACCCACTTATTCAGATTATTTAAAGCAAAGGGGTCGTGTGTAATTAAAGGGGTGGCCACTGTGATTGACAGGTGAGTGCTGTCTGTGCTGTGATTGACTGCTAACATTTACTTGATAATTGAGTCTGACATTCAAAGCTCTTGTTTATTGTAGAAAACGGATTTTTCCTGTTGACGGGCAGCTGTGTTGTAATTGTGTTTAAGGAGTTGCATTAACAACATTAACTGTCAGGACTCTGATAAGTACTTTACTGGCACATAAGTTTAATAATCAGAGTAACTTGGCGGCATTAGATGATGTTTGTATTAGTTTGTATTGGATTGTGATTATATGATCTGTTAACTAGCTTACTAATTAACTTAGGTAGGTATGATTAATATGCTTATACAACTGTTTAGTTAAATTTTAATACAAAAACAGTTTTGTTGTGTATTATTATTATTATTATTATATTTCTAATAGCTAACCCTATATGAGTAGAAAGCCCAGACTTGGAAGCAGGTTATCATCCAAGTATACAATATGATAAAAGTCATTTTACTCCATTAATATCTAAACACAGTTTATGGTTCTGCGATAATGAGACAAAGAGTATCGTTTTCATAGAGAATATTGTCACATAAAACTTATCACATCTTCTCCGTGTGGTGAGCACACTACACGTTTAATTTTTTATTATTTATTATTTTTTTACGGAAAGGGCATGATCTAATTAGTCTTCTTCATTTGAGAAATTTTAATGGAAAACGTCCTAAATGTGTAAGACTGTCAACTTACAGCGAAAGTAATGAGATCATCAAACCTCATGTAAATTAAACTTAAAATCATTTTACACGACATTTGCAACACGGTATGAATAGTTACATTACCAAACACAATGACTGGAAAAGAAAGAATCAGACATGCACTAAGAAAGAAGGAAAAAAAAAAGAGCTAAAGCAGCGGTCTTCCAAGGTGAGCGACACAGACAGACCCTGGTCCTGGACCCTGAGAGTTAATGAAGCAGACCTTCCCCATTATCTCTGCCTCCATCACTACAGAGCAAGGCAGCACAAACCCTCCCCTCCCCTCTACCTCACCTCTACCTCTCCTTCCCCTCTTCCTCTCCATCCCCTCTTCCTCTCCTCTCCCTCCCCTCTAAATCCCCTCTCCTCTTCCTCTCCCTCCCCTCTCTTCTTCCTCTCCCTTACCTCTTCCTCTTCCTCCCCCTCTCCTGTTCCTCTCCCTCACCACTACCTCTCCTCCTCCTCTCCTTCCCCTCTTCCTCTCCTCTTCCTCCCCTCTAAATCCCCTCTCCTCTTCCTCTCCCTCCCCTCTCTTCTTCCTCTCCCTTACCTCTTCCTCTCCTTCCCCTCCTCCTGTTCCTCTCCCTCACCACTACCTCTCCTCCTCCTCTCCTTCCCCTCTTCCTCTCCCTCCCCTCTATTCTTCCTCCCCCTCTCCTCCTGCTCCTCCTCCTCCACAAAGACACAACTCATCCTCAGACAGATGACTGTAAACCACCACCGCCCTGAACAAAGGTATAAATCTTCCCTTGTTTTCAAGTAATAAAGAACTTCTGATAAAGGAGGAGAGCAGCTGAGGTAAAGACACAGTGGCGGTAGCAGGGCCTTAAGTATGAAATGTAGAGGTTACCACTGATTTATTAAGGACGAAAAGCAAAAGAAAACCTTCTCCTGATACACAACTCAGTGGTATTATGGTGGATCATTACTAAAAATGTAAATCCAATGTTATTCACTTCCATATTTGGACACTTTTACCTCTTTTTTAATGCCTCTACCTTTAGATCAGTAGGTTAACTGGTTTATTTTAATTGGTGCTTTCAAAATAAATGCAGTGTACATTATTGATGTTGATAAACTGATTTTATACAGTTTGAGTCAACTCTTTGCAAGGGTGTTTTATACTGAGAATGGCCTGAATGTCTAATTTATTTGTCTATTTATTTGTGTTTCTATTCTGTTCTGTTTAACCCTTTAACCACAGAAACATTATTTCAGGTAAATGTGCTGCTGTGAATTTGCATCTGTTTCAGGTTCATAAAAGCTGATGTGAGTATGTGTTTGTGTTCCTTTTCTTCAGTAGCTTTGCTTTACTGTGTGCTTTAGGTCAAAACAGGGTGAAATAACAGAAAAAAGACAAAGAGGTTTTTACTAAATAAGGCACTGGGAATGTATCAATAAATTATTTAAGATGTTGAACATGAACTGTGAACTGAAACACACTGAACAACATAGATTTGAGTTTTGGCCCAGTAGTTTTTGTTTTGTTTTTATTTATTTATTTCTTGGTTTGGAGGTCTTTTCACTTTAACTATTACAAACCATAACCTGGGGTTACCTCAAGTAGACTAGTATACTACTCCCCAGTGCACACTGTGAGAACACTTTTCTATATGTTGTGTCTTATCTTGTTATATCCTGTATGTCAGTACTTGCACTTTTAAATTTAATATTACCTTAGTGTTTAGGACTGTTCTGTTGTTCTTGTTGTGCATCTGCAGTTTATTGTTGTCAATGTCCACGCATGAGACAGTGTGAAACGTAATTTCAATTCCTTTGTATGTCAAGTACATTTGAAGAAATTGACAAATAAAACTGACTTTGA
>JAPSES010000105.1:5171402-5182533 GCA_029822895.1 Maxillicosta whitleyi | reverse complement strand
TTTTTTCCCTTTATCTGCTGTACCCAATGAATTCCAATAGCATTATGTTACTGTTATCAGCATTTTACACTGCATTTCACTGCATTAGTAATGCTATTCACCAGGTATTCAGACATACTGAAAAGAGTACACTGAACTGAACAGAAATGAGAAATTGTAGTTTTTTATGTATTAAATATAATTGGTGAATAAGTGAAGGTAAGGTGCAGCTATTGTAAATTATGTTTGAATACAGATTTGTACAGATACAGATGCGAAGGTTGTGTTGCTCATATTTATTTAAGTGTTGAAATAATCCAAAAAAAATGAGTCAGGGGTTGAAAATGTTTGATTAGTTCATGTTGTCTGAGTCTAAATGAGTTCATCTGTCGTCCCCAGTGTGTGTCGGGAAAGCAAATAATTATTAGAGTATTAAAGTGATACCAAATGCTAAAACATGTTTTTTTTTTTTTAGCTGCAAACAAAATCAAATGACTCAACTTAAACACATCACGAGTTGCTCAACGGCTCAAACACATGAGCGCTGGTGATTGTACACATACAATTCAAGGAGTGTGTAAAGAACCCCAGCATTTTATGGGTAAAAAAACCCTGAATTTTCCACTTCCTGCATGAAAATGTCCTGAAATGGATGGCGTTTACTTTTGATACGTGTATCATTCCTATAAAACGGACTTGCGTTTTGTGCTAGCCTGGCCGGTCATCTTTCGCGATGAGAAATCCGGAATTGCTGGGCTTGAGTCCGTCACGTGCCAAGTACACCGATCACAGGTAAAAACGGACGTGACGTAATTACACGATGAGCAGATCCTTAATGTCAACGAACCTCAGCGCGTCTCCATTGTGGCGTTATTTTTGTCACAGAAATTTACGAAGACAGGGTGTAATCTGTATTTCAATCCTTAAATTTGAATCAATCTGATAGCATGTTTCGGTGGTAAACTTCTGTGTTTAAGATGATGGACGTTCAATGGGGCGGAGTCAAACTGTCAGATTTGACGAAACGGGTTACGTATCTGATGTAGAAAAAAACTAAATAAACTATAAGAACATCGACACTATGAACTTGTGCAGACTCGGAAATGACAAAAAGAAGTCGCAGCATATGATGCATTGCGACCCCCCCCCCCCCCCCGTAAAAATATAAAGTACGGGGGCAGGAGTATATCGGACTTCATCCTGCTGATTTTCGGATACGCTTTCTTTTTTTATAGATTTTTCTTGATGTATTGATTTTAACTGTTGGTATTCAAAAATAGTCAATCAATCCTTTTTTAGACTTCCTACCTCCATGCTCATTTAGTCGCACTTTTACTACGTCATGAAATTTGTGTAAAAAAACTCCCTAATCCGATGTGTTGAGTCTTTAAACCAGATCCTGCCAAACCTCATTTATTTAACGAGTTGAACCGACTCTGTTCTGAAAAACAGACTCATACAGGCACTTTAATTTTAACTCATAAAACTACGTCATGACTGCCTTAATTGTTTGATTTGATTATTAGTCATAATCTTTAAATAGCGCATTTAAGTATTTTAAAAAAAAAGCAGTGATACAACAATGCAGCCTCCTGAGTTGCTGTTTTTGGCGGACAACCTTGGCAGCTTTAAGAGCTCTTCAGCGACTCAGTTCCGTGTGTCGTCAAAAAAGCAGCAAACATATTCTAAATATATCTGCACTTGCAAATAGATATTAATTTTAAAGGAATCATATTATCTAAACCAACTTTTATTAAACTTTGGTTCATTTATTTGTGTATTTGGACCCTAATAGTTCATACAGTTTATATTTGAAATCTTTCAGATTATTCACATCCTTTTTGTTTGGATAATTTATAAAAGTAAGTATTTCCGGAATGTAAAAGAGTTTTTTTTTTCACTAAAACAAACACAAAAATACAGAATTGTCATTATTTATAAGTTATTATGTTTTTATTTTACTGGTCCAGCCCACAGGAGATCAAATCAGGCTGAATTTGGCCCCAGAAAGAAAAAGAGTTTGAGACCCCTGACCTACACAGACATCTAAAACGTAGAAGTTATGAAAAGTTTGGAGCCGACATTATTTATAGATTATTATATTATTATTTCACTAGTCCCGCCCATTTCAGATCATACTGGGCTGAACTAACATGAGTCTGAAACCCACTGAAAAGCTTTGGAGTTTTCACTGTTCATTATACTTTTACTTTACTTGAGCTCACACTGGTCTGTATGTGGCCCCTGAACTAAACTGACTTTGACACCCTTGGACGTCAACACCTTCAGTGTCATTTTTGGGCTTGAATGCATATTGGACCAAATCAGATAGACGTGTCCACCAGGTACTGAAATAAAGAATGACACCTCCACTATATGGGCTCCACAGGCCCTACTTGCAATATTATCTAATCATAAATTGTCTAAAATGTTGATCGAGGGCAACTGTTGGAAATGTTATATTATTATTCCGTTGTGACACAGGTTAGTTTTACCCTACTGATGATATGTTGTTGCAATAGTAATTCTGCCAAAGTCAAAGTGAAACTGATTATCCGTCAGAACGTCGAGCAGCTCAAACCAAACCAAATGACACCCCAACGCTCGACCTCGCCTTCATTCAAGTTTTTAGTATAGGTAGTCCTCGGGCACTGTCGACGTAACCCGAATTTCCACGGAAGTTGGAATTAACCCTTTAGTACCCCTAAATACCCCCTAAATCTATCCAAATACATTTATTATACTTCATATTAATAAAATAAAGTAAAAATATATATATATATATATACTGTACTTAATGTAGTAGGCAACTGGGTAGCTCATTGGTTAACTCCGCTGACTTTGGTGAGGTGGAAAGTCCAGATGTGTCAGGAAGGGCATCCGATGTAAAAACCTCTACCAAATATACATGCGAAGGTGATTCGCTGTGGCGACCCCAAAAGGGAAAAAGCCGAAAGAAATCATCATAACTTTATGTATGCAGTACATAGGTATATTAATGGCAGGCAAAATTTCGGCGTCGTACATTAATAGCGGTGTCGTAAAGTCGAAATAACGTAAGTCGAGTACGTTGTAACCTGAGGACTACCTGTATTTTCCTCTAAAGCCTGTTTTCAGGTTGTGAACTTGACTATATCCTGGTAAATGACCCTCAAATGGGAGCCATCGCAGTATGGTGCATTTTTTTGTTTACTTACAAATATAAAACCTTGCATTTTTTTTCCTGTTCCAGAAAACTAATGTGTTTGGTTAGACTCAGACGCATATTCCTCCCCAGGCTGGATTGGACTCTTCAGTAGGTTGGTTCTACCTTGCGGGTCATAGGTTTAACACCCCTGCTCTCCAGTGCTGTGCCTGATGGGTTGATATGAAACTTAACTAAACGGTGTCAGAACTCAAAGCGGTCAATTTATGTGCGGCGCTGGGTTAGGTTGGACATTAGTAACACATGATCCTTCTCGGAAAATACCAAGCAACAACTTACAGAATATGATCTGTAGTCTATCATAGCAGGCATACTCCACATTCCACATGACGGTGTGAAGAGGAGATATTGATGTTTATATCCTGTCTATTGACTTTGAAGGGTGTGTGTGTGTGTGTGTGAGTCTTTGAATGTGTGTGTCTGTATGGTTGTCTGCGTGAAAGAACACATCCTCAGAGTAAATAAGACAGTGCTTTGGGAATTTTCTCCATGTTTGCACAGCACAGACTGTGCACCCTGCTATAGACTCGGGCATATGCATCCATGTGCACACAGACCTTGAAAGTGGTCTACTGTGCCTGGATAACTGGTGTGGTACCAATATTATTTACAGATGAAGCTGCAATGAATTAATTATGCAAACAATGTACAATGTGCATTCTAAATTATAATGCCGTACTTTGCCAGAAGCCTATTTAAATATTAATCTTTTCTTTATTAAATGAATTTTAACCATTAACCATGTTGCTGCAGTGAAAAACACAAGTGCTTGGAGCATATTCTTTGCAGATAAAAATTGCAAGTGACTCAATTAATTTCTAAACCAGTGTTAGCTGACAGTTTGCATGCAAACACATTCCCAAGCTGGATTTGTTTTGCTCATCATGGTTTTAAAACTGAATAACGCAGAACAAAGAGCAGTGTCTTGTAATGGTTGCCACGGTGTATTCCAGCACCATATTGTGGAGATTATAAATGTGGACTTGTTTTTTAGTCATAAATGTTTCTATACATAGTATTTGTGGTTTCAAGGCTTTGGCTTCAGAACAGAAAGTGCAATTTGGGCGAACAGCACTTTAAGAGCACAACACTCAGAGCTACTATTAAGTGGTCAGGAGAGATACCTTCAAGAGCAGAAGGCTGGGATATGTAAGATGCATTCAAGTACTACTAGACTGAAAACACTCATTGAGCAGCTGACCGTGGGTTTTCAACACATGTCTAGGGTTAAAACGTTTCTGAAGAAATCCAGCGAACAAATATAATATTTTCATCCAAACCTGAAGAAGCTGACCTTTAAAATCCATTCCTCTCTGCTCAGATATGAACTATTCAGAATACTGGACCAGCTAACGGCTCATCAAAGATCACAGGGGTTGGTGTAGCTTTATGATGTTGTTGAAATTGCTCCACCTTAAATGCATTCATAATTACACAAAATGACAATTAAAGGTCAACTTCTATCATTATTTTATTCCTACTGCTGTTTCTCCACTATGGTTGAATGCATTGTGCGTCATTTCTGTGAAAAATTATGTCCTATTTTTCTTGCTTGAAGCTGTTTTCTGTAAGCTAGAAGAGGGCCTGTGGTTGAACCACTCGCTTTTCTGGTGTCCCTCATGAATATTCATGACGCCTTAATAAGGCACCTAACCCTAACTTAATTACATTACCCACAACTTTTACACTAATTTTCCCTATTGCTTGAAAATAGTCGGTTACTCTCTACACCACCCCTCTCCGACTGATGTGTCCAATACATATTTACGTCTATATGATGATCAATATTTTTTTGCGTTTTATACACCCGCAAACTGAAAAGAAATCCATCTATCCATACTGTACATATGCCACGTATCAGATTAACTCATGCATCCAAACAAATACTTATACAGTCTATGTGCATACATTAACGGCCAAACTTCAGCATGGTTCTGTGGAAATGAGTGAGAAAAATACTTAACATCAGCTGAAAATAAATCTATCATTGTCTTAATATGATAATATAGAGCTGCATTTCACCAGAAACAATGGCTTGTATCATATCCCAGCAGGGGAACAAGATTGAATTCTAAGGGTAAGACCACTTAAACAATTTCTCAATTTAAAATATTACATTTCAGCTAAGAATATAGCATACATTGTACATTATGACTTTTTTTTTTTCTATTTTTTTTTTTTTTTCGCCCATTATGTTCTTTCACTGGCTAGGCTTTTGTTGTACTTTTTTTGTTGAAAGCCAGGCAGACAGTTTTTTCCTAGTAAAGTTGAGCTGTATTTAAAAATATTTCCTTCCTCCTACTGGGTTGCTTTTGCAGTCTATTTGTCCATGCATAGAAATATAACTTCATTACCATACCGTACACACATTTAATTAAAATAAGTGTTAATTATACTGACCACATACAGCTGCAAGGACCCAAAGTGAATGTGAAGAAAATGATGATATATGCTAATTTGGTTGATAAAGACAAGGATCATTTTATATGGGATGTGTGAGCAGATTGAAGGGGGAGGGATGTGTGTGTATGTGTGTGTGTGTGTTTCCCATGCAAAGTGGGGTTCCATGGACGAAAAAACACAGAGAACCAATGCATCAGACTGACAGCCTGGTTAGCTGGCCCACACCAAAACATGCAACCCATTACGCTCTGTGACCCCAGAACGAGTAGTGGGTGGTCGAACATTAAAAGATAACATCTGCTTTAGAGGATTGGTTTTCATTGGGTAAAGCCACGTGCAAAAACTCACACATACACAAAACACACACATACACACTTCTGCTTCTTTTGTGCTATTTCAGGTTAAACTAAGGGGTCAAGATGAACCAAGTAATAGCAATGACAAAAACAAAAAAAATCCCTATAACACCCCTTTTCCTATATTACTCCTCTAGTCAAATATGCCCACACATGCTTTTATGTAATTTTGTAGGGTCAGCATGACCCTTCTTTTCCTATAATTATTCTGCTCTGTAGTTGCACTTATAAAACAGTACCCACTGATCCATGCTGCTGACCTGGATATTAGATATATGATTAGCCATTATGTCTAACAGGTTCTATGGACTGTTAATGCATGTGAAACATGACAGGGATGAATAAATATGAATATGATGAATATATTACGACCTTTAATTACAATTAATATATATTTTCTCTTTTTTTTTTTTACACTAAAGTTAAAAGTTAAGAGTTAAAAGTGGCAGCCTATTTTGATTGGTGAAATATCACAAAAATCATAGTAATCTAAAGGTGTGACTGAATTTTACATGTACTGAACAAAGTGGAAATTTTAACCTACAATAAGTACTAAGTCTTTAGAGGTTTTGAGCTCAAACATTGTATGGCTTTACGCTTCGGTCCTTTTAAAGTGCTATATCACTTCTTGGACTAAATTCTTTGCTGTCTTCGCATATTTAGTGATGGCGAGGCGGATGTGAGCTGTGGAGCCAGATTGAAACATTAGAGATGGGAGCCAGCTGAATACTCTGGTCTGGACCTGGGACAAGACTTGGCTGAGGCAACTATATAGGGATTTGTGTATCGGGGGGTGTTAGGGGGGTCTTGAGAAAAACTGTGCATTAGAATGTTAGAATAGGGTTCAATTACAATCCATTAGAGATAGTGTGGACTGTGACTGCTGCACGTTGACGTGTGTGTGTGTGAGAGTGGAGGAGATAAGGTTACCTCTGTCAGGAAAACGTGCTGAGAAGAAGTTCTGGGGCGGTAATGGGGTGTAGGTCTCCACAGACACAGACAGGATGGAGACAGACCCCAAAAATGACACCTGTGGAAGGCACCATGACTGGCAATACATGGGAGAATGGCTCACTTTTATAGGGGGTGGGTATAATTGGAATTATTTCAATAGTTACAGTATATTGATGCCAATGCATTATTAATAGGGCTGTCAAAATTAGCACAGATTAATCCGTCATCATGATTAATCTGATTAAAATTTTAATGTAATTAACCCATCTGCAGTGCAGAATGACTCTGAATGTCTCTGGCAATGCATTTTGGGCTGTTTGTCCATGTAGAGTTACTGTCACGCATGAGCAGCTGATCCAGTCGTGACAGGAAGCAGAACCAACCGATAAAGATGGAAGACACTAAACAGCACGTTAGCCCTCTGCTTGGAAAAATCAGCACAAAAACACCCAATATGGACGAGTTTAAGTGTCCAATAACTAATAGTTAGCTGTAATTAACTAAAAAAAATGTAGTGGTAGCAGCAGTTGTTTTACTTTTCTGGTATAATGTTATTTATACAGTGCCCACCTAAGAAGCAGGAGAAGGTATGTATCCTGACACTGGTAATAAAATCTACTTTATTTCCATTTCTTAGTATTTTTGTCATTGCCCAGGACAACAACTTAGGGACACGCTAGAAATGCTATTTGTTATTTGTTTTGTGAAATTGTGCTTTTTTTTTTTTTTTCTTTGTGAGACTGCAGGTCTGTTGGTAAAGGTGTGACTGTTTATGAAAGCTGACAGGCAACCTGGCGCAGGGTGCGAATGCTGATCCAAAGCTGGCTGGACAAATGTCTGCACACACACCAGCATTCTGTCGCTGGCTGCCTGCGGAGATGTCAAACACAATGATGTGGTGTGAGGCTGCAGGAGTGCTTGCTGCTCGGCACTCGAAAGTCATGACACACACAAAGGCAGCCACAAGGACACACATTCCAACACAAAAACTACGTCAAAAGCCAGCACGCTAAATCAAATTACCTCAACAAACTCACAAAAGAGCTAAAAACAAAGCGGGAAGAACCTGGTGCGCATTCAGACCTAAACGATCACCTGTCTTCAGCAAACACGGCTAACATTGGTACTATTCATCACAGTCTATTGTCTAATTTCGACAGCTCGATAATTGTGTTACACATGTCAGCCCTCTGGAGCCTGGACAATCCTGCAAATCGTTTCAAAGTGCCCCAAATTCATTAATTACAGAGTGTGTTAATCTCATTGAGATGGGAGGGAATGGAGAGCGGAAAAAGACCTTAAAAGTCTCTCATAAGTCATCCAATTAGGTAATTGACTGCTGCTTGGATTAGAGGGAATGAAAGGAGGTGTCCTGCAGAGACTTTTGGCTTCATACTAAAAATACATACATGGAAGTCTGTGTTAAAGCTCATCCTATTGATCCAAAGGGACAAATTTTACCTAGGTTTAGGCTGTCAGGTTGGTTGAGCTGGATGAAAACTGTGTTTTCACACATTATGAGCACACAGCGGTTAGCAAGAACTTCTTTACAAAGTTTTCTTTTTTTTTATTTTGTAGTGTAATATAACATATTTTAAAGGCTCATATTCATCTAAACCCAATTTTATTAGTCTGTAATTCATTTATTTGTGTATTTGGACCCTAATAGTTCATAAAGTGTGAATTTGAACCCTCCAGGTGCTGCAAAGATATATTAAAGTTATATTCATTTGAGCAAAAAAAACGAGTGAATTTCTACAACCTGTTTTAATTCCTTCTTAATTTGTTACATGTTATAACTAGTTACAACATTTGTACAAATAAGGTCAAGACTTCTAACGAACATTTCTCTGAGTTTGACATGATTGTTTATCAGCAGCAGTGGTTGTAGTAAAAACTGAAAATATGTCCAAACTTTGAACCTAAAATGTTCAGTTATTGATTGAACAGGACAAAGCAGCACGGCCAACAACCTGGAGGGGGCGGGGCTTGAAGTGGCTCGTGCATTTAAAGGGCGAGTGCTCAAAATGACCTTTCTGGTGTCATTACTCAATAAAAGTGTTGAAAATGAAGCTGTGGAGTTCGATTAATGACAAATTCAGACCCAAACAGAGTATTTACAGTTTATGTAGACCGCCAGGGAAATGTTTGAAAATGCATAATTACATTTAAAAAAGCAAAATATCAGTTCTTTAATATGTTGTTTAATATGTTGTAAAGCACTACAAGCCTGTTTCTCCTCAATGCGATGAGGACGTAAAGATTTACCAGACATCTACTGTGAGTTAGTGAATGAATTATTAAGATGAAAGGTTTATGAGCTATTGTATACAGTCACTTTTTGTTATGTTTAGTCATATTATATCATGTTGTGCACTACATTTTCTGGTAGCGTGACTCATCATCCAGATGTAGCTCTTTAGTCTCTCTCCAGTGGCTCGTAAAACTTTGTCAGAAAAACATAAGGAAATATGGAAATGCATTGCAGTACTTATGAACGTTTTACTATCATTGTCGCCAGCCTGAAAACAATCTGACATAGTCCCTTTGTAAAAATGTGCAGCCTATACACAGAAAAAAACAACATTTTTAACACATCATCAAACAAAATGTGTGTCATGCTCTTCAGTTTAATATGCACAAACTTGATTTGCATTTGTTTGTAGTCTGTTTTTAATTAAGCCTACACATGCTAGTGGAGGTTTTTTTTTTTTTTTTTTTCCCCCTCTCCATTACACAGTAAATCAGTTTCATGTTTTGGAAATGGAAAATGTTTTCTTTCTTGTACATTGGATTATTTTAATAAAAATACAAAGTTAACTTAATTAACCATAAATACTGCTGAATCAACACAATGATGTATAACAAAGAGGATGTTAAATAATTTTGTCCTTTCCTTTTCTGTCACAAAAGGTTGTAAATGTTGCTGACCCCTGATCGATCATTATGGGAATGTGGACCCCAGGAATACAGAAGCTAATGGAGATTTATATATTATTGTCCATTCATGCATGCACATTGATTATACTAATAAATTAAAGGAGCAATTTGTAATGTTTTTAATCAAAAGATTAAAGCATAATAATATAATGGAGACAGATCAATATAGTTTTGATGTTGTGACAAAAGCTTCAGATTAATTGACAGTGCTAGCCTATTAGCGTGGGCCCATCCATCTTTTAATTCGACTTCATACTTTCAGAAGGTGCAGCGAGTCACTGTAGTATCTGGTTTGCTTGAGTCTACCATCACAAGAAGAACCAGTGAAGAAGAAACCTTAGTTGGTGGTCAATAATAGTGAGAGACATCGAAGCAAAATGAGAGATGACGTGTTTCTACTGCTCTTGGTAAAGCAGGGAATGAAGCGTGACACTTAAGTTGCAATTGTTTTTCTAGACTGGACAGTTGGTTGTGTAGCTATAGCTTACAAAGGCAGCTAATCACTTAAAGTTATCAACAGTGTTTCAGACTCTTATCCATCTGAAGCAATTTTACTGTGAGTAGCAAACTAACCCTAACGCTAACCTTAATATGAAGTAGCTCTTTTTCTCTGTTGACGTTTGTCAGTGGTGAAGTGTGTTAGTGAAAAAAACAGCTTCTCTCTGTTTGTGAATGAATCAGTTCTCATATAGAAAGTACCGACACACCGTTACCTTTTGTTGTGTCTATACCCCGCCTCTTCGCCACAATAACTTCAGCTAGTTTTACGTGAAGCTGTTCCGGTTAAAACCTGCCTTTCAGACGCGCTAAATACAGACGCAAAATCAGCTACAGTGATCAGTTTCACGTTTGGTAAATCACATTGCGCGCACTAAATAAATATTTGCATTTACTCCTCCCAATAATTTTGCTTGTTCTGGTAGAAACGCCCATATAGTATATTCATCAATAAAAACATGCTTAATTGGTTGCACAAAATATTTGACCCGTCTGAGACACAATCCTCTGTGCGTTCTGTTAGTAGATAAACTTCAATTTTTTTTTTTTTTTCGTATGCATTTAAGTTTGCACAATTATTTACATGCACAGACATTTAGTAAATCAGGCCCTTAATATCTGGAAAATCTAATAAATAAATGAAAATAGTGTAATTCAAATCATAACTTCATAAAGAATGCAACATATGAAAGTAATGATTGTTAAAGTGACGCATAAGATAGTAAATTCAAAATGAAACCTGTCTGGGTAAAGTGCTTATAAACCACAGCCGCGGGGCTCTATTTTCCACCTAGAG
>JAPSES010000105.1:5155410-5171302 GCA_029822895.1 Maxillicosta whitleyi | reverse complement strand
CGCTCACGTGTTCCGCCATCTTGGAAAACTAGGTCACGATGAATACTCTGCAATTTCCGTGAGGTGCTCGATCAAAATAAACGTGTGAAGCTCTGATCCATGAATTTAGCGCACTGTCGTCACCAAAAGTTGGTTCAACTGTTGAAAATGATCAGTTTGATAATAGTCTTTTATAGGAATTGATACGAAGGCTTTAAATTTATGACTTTTTGAATTTACTACCTTATGTATCACTTTAAATTATAAGAACTATCGCACATTAGATGAATGTATTCACATGAAACGCTTCAACAAAAGCACCAAACATTAACACTTTCTCTCATTTACATTTTTTTTAAGGAACAATAGTATATTTACTGTTTTCCCCTTTAGTCTGTTCTGTTTTGTGCTCAGACTACGTCACAGTTGAATTACTACGAACCGTGACGTTGTACACACTTACGCAGGTGGAAGAAGAAGTTGTTCCCACCGATCACATATCATTTACACAAAATCCCAATAGTTGACCTACCGTCCACTGTGTTCCTGATATACATTACCTCAAACGACCCAAGTATCACAAGTATTGATATTTTGATTTGTGAATCAATTGTAGCGAGTAAAGATCTGCTATTGGAGATATTGATATTTCAGTATCGATCCGTGCATCACTACAGTTAGATGTTCAAGGTTAATCTTTCAGATTGTCGCTGTTGGTGATCCCTGAAATAGACTGATGATGTTTGATGTGAAGATAAACACAAACCACCCTTCAATGCTCTGTTAGACACTCAGCTCCAGAAAGTCAAGTTGTCTTTTCCCCTGTTGTTGAACGGCTGGATCACAGTAAGATGGGAACAGGGTCATATGTGTGTGGACTGGTCACATACACTTTACATTTTATTATTTACAGAATAAGGACTGTGGATAAACAACAGATTTTTCTTCTGTCCACATACAGAACAGACAGATTATTTACTACATTTGACAAAACCTGTATTAGATTATAAATGCTGATTCAATAAATCAATCAACACTAAACAAGTCTATAGTATGTTGTAAATATTTTATTAAATGTTTACTGTTGTCAAACACGGTAAATTGTGAGATTTAAAGTAGGGTCAAAACACAGTAATGTCCCGTCAGAGAGCGAACTTTAACTGTTTCTCATTCCAACATTTATTTCAATATAAATTAGCTCCTTGTTTTGGCTAATCCCTTATGGTTCAACTAAAGCAAAGATGGATTCAAAAGTAAAAAATGTGGATCATTTATCAACACTAAACTGTCAAAGTGTCTCTAAAATATCCCATCACGTTTAGAATATTGTGTTTTTTGACCCAGCAGCCGACCTGATGCAGTTTTCTATCTGTCAGTGTATAATTACCGTGACAGAAAAGTAAACTTCAGACTTACAAGACTTGTTTGTCGTGAGGCTGAGGATGATTAGATGTTCCTGAATTAAGTGAATTTCTTGTTTTGTTGAAAGGCTGCCCAGCATAAGTCGATTAGTCCTCACTGCATATACAGAAAATAGATTTATTTCTCAGTCAAGACCTGTGTGTGTGGGGGGTGAAAGTGCAGTGGTGCACTTTGCTTTTAAGGTGTCCAGCGTGATCATCTCCTAAGGTTCCAAAGATGCTACTTACAAAATTAATTTTGGAGGGTTTGCAAAAAAGCTGTTAAAATGCTGACAAGTACAGCACTGGGGGCTAATTCCATTAAACCTACTGTAAATTAAAGTGTGTTTATTAATGGCAGCCATGCAGGATGAAGGCGCATGTAAAATGACAATAACATAATAAGAAAATAACTAGGAATTAGGATGTTGACCAGTTACAGTGACTCAGGGGGAGGTCAGCAGGGTTGTGCAAGTTCTCACAGTCAGCCTTTTTATACTACAGTAATCGAAGTGGAGCTTTGTTAAGGTTGCAAACTGCCTGTGCGAAGACACCAAATTCCATTTCATTTTCAGCATACTGCCAGCCTCAGGGCTCTGTGCCATTTACCGAGTGGATCCTATAATTCCCCTAAGTGCTACGCATTGCAAAAGGCACTATGTACAAATGAATGAACAAATCAACGAACAAAAAGCCAAGCCGCTCCTTTCAAGCAATTAATAGAAGTACATTATCTTCCCTGATGAAGCAATAGAGGCACATGTGTTTTTGTTCAGGGGAGAAGAAAAAGGGAGTTTCGCAAAGTAAAAGTTTGAGAGGGTCAATCATAGACCAGGAAAATGTGTGTGTTTGTCTGCCTGTCTGCCTGCAGAGCAGCCCTGATTATGCATGAATCTGGCTGCTTATCAGCTGACCTTTAAATTGGAGCCGCAGAGCGTCTGCAGGCCCAAGGGCTGACGCTCGCATTTGATTGGCTGCTGTGCCTCAGACCTGCTGACAATAGAAATTAACAGAGCCAGGTGGGCATATCCGCAGGCGAAAGGGGTATAGGAGAGGAGGGAGATAGTGGTAGGTGGGGCAGGGGAGAGGCACTGCATTAATATTAAAGTATATTTCCAGTACTTTCCTCAACGGTCTTTTCTTAAGCTTGAGGAGATGAGAAAAAGTCATTATGTGCTGTGAAGCATGCTAACACAGAACAGGTAGGAACAAACGAGCTTGGTATTACCTGGATTTCATCTCTTGCTCACTCATGCTATCTCCCTTTACATCTCTGTCTTTGTCTGTTTCTCTCACTCTTTCTGTATTTTAATGGTGGGAGGGTCTTGGCAGGCCCTGATTGCTCGACAGATAGATATCTCCTGTTGGAAAGGGTAGATTGAAGAGGAGACAGGGGCTGAGGATGAGGTGTGTGTTCTGTTGTCCGCGGGGACATGGAGCTCTGTGCGTCTGAGGAGGATGATGGATTACACGGGGGCATGGGTTTATGTGTGTGTGCTTGTATATGTGTGTGTACAGCCCATTCCCACTTTAGTGTGTCGCTATGTACACAGTGAAAGCATGGCAGTGAATTAATTTTTCACTACAGCAGCTGGAAAAGGTCATTAAATAAAGCAAATGTTTGTGAATGGGAATCCCTAGGAATTAGCTTCAACACCATATACGCAACAGTGCAGTGTTTTGGCAGTAAACAGAGGCAGTCCCATGTATTGTGGACAAGAGCACAGGTGGCTGAGTGGACTGGCATACGCTTAGCCTTATGGTAGGTTAAGATGAATAAAACAAATGTGCTGGTTTTATCTGCCACATGTGCATGCGTGATGGCCATTTTATAAAGTGACAGTTATGTTTATGATCTTCATCAACAGGTGAATGAGTGGCCTCGCCTCCTCATCCAAATTGCTGATGTCATCCATTGGTTTGGACTACAGTTTTGAAGGCTCGCCGTCTTGTTTTTTTTTTTTTTTTTTTTTGAAAGTGACTATAGTTGGACAAGATAGTGGAGCTGGGGAAGAGTAAGGGATGAAACTCAGAAATACCTTATTTTAACAATATATATATATATATATATATATATATATATAACTATTAATGTTAGCATTAGCTCATGTTACAGGGTTCTGTTAACAAGCAGGGTACTGTAATTAAGTATACATTTACACAACAATAAGAGATCTTTCTGTTAAGGAAACAATGGCCACAAGACTCTGACGCAAGTGATCAATCAAAACCCAGATGACAGACAACTTTGATACAATTACTCCCAAATGGCCTCACCCTTAATTCAGTATAACTTAAAGTCTCAGCACAACTGAAAATGATAATGAGAGATGTTTATTAAGCTACAAATGGAATAATGTAAGTCAATTTTAATGAAATCCATCAATACTGGCAAGAATGCATATAAAAACTGACAAATTAACACATAAAAATGTGCATTTTATAGAGAAAAAAAAATGAACAAAACTCACTACTTCCTATTTGAAAAATATTTTTGATTATTCCCACCCATTTCATGACACTGAGCGACACTTTTACTAATGTTCTAATGCAACTTAATGTTATGATATTTCTATAAAAGGTCAGTTACCACATCTACCACCAATCAGGGGTGTTTAGTCCATCTGTCCTTCACTCAGAGTCAGTCTAAACGTGCGTATTTTCTGAAGGGTCAAATTGAAGCCATTTAATGACTGTTTTCTGAAACATCAGACTTACATGGGGGCAGTGATTTTGCCTCATATAACTGCTGCTGATCCAGTAATTTGTTTGCAGAAGTGCACTTTTTGTTGGTTGGTTTAAGAGCACTTCAGGACTCTGTTTCCCCTTATCAGAAAGCAGTGTGTAACAGCATGAAAAAATATATTTGTGAAATATAGCAAATGCGCAAGTGGTTCCTAATTGTTTTTTTTTTTTTTTTTTTGAGTAAGACTTTAATTAGGTGTTAGAACAAGTACAAAAACTAGTACAGAACCACATATGGTTCTGATGTGATTTTCTGTAACGTTACACTTAAGTTGGGTAAAGTTACATTTAACCACACAAAAGTTCCTATGTGTTATGTACAAATGGCAACAAACTTCTTGAATCTTGATCATTTACTTCAAAAGTTATCAAAATGGCCACTTTGGTGCTTCATTATGATGTACTTTGTATGTTTTTGAATACCAATACTATTTGAATACTTTCACTATTGTTCTGTTCACTGTTTGATCTTACAGTATTTGTACAGTATTTAAACAAAAATAAATAAATTTGCTTATTTTACTATATGTTTTATTAATTCTGTAACATGTAAAAACCCAAGGTTAAGTCAAATTCTTTGTTGTGTGCACAAACTTGGCCAACACAGCTGATTCTGATTAAAAATGTGCCAGTTATACTGTCCATAAATTCATCCCCCATACAGTTCTCATAAAGAGGGAAATCAGTTAAAGATGCCAAAGCTGGAATAAACATATGTATTCTTACTGCAATGATTAGTAAACATTGGTGTCTATGGACTCATTTTTAAAGACAGCCTCAAGTGGTCATTAAAGGAACTGCAGCCCTCCTTATCAGACCCAGAGGTCATCACTTCTACTGATCTTGTTCCGTTACGAAGCAGAAGGGGGTATGAGGTCAAACGGCTCTTCCTGTTTATTTCCGTCCTGGTGATCGTCTGAAACCGATCCACCGTACTCATAAAAAACATCCAACATGAGCCGGAGTGTGCGTACGTATGTGTGTGTGTGTCATGTGATACGCAGATAAAGCAGGCCTGCGGGGAATGACAAAGTGGCTAACCACAGCACTGCATCTGTCACCAGCACAAAAACCTCACCAGTCGCCCAGTAACGGAAGACAGAGAACCACTATCACAACCTCTATGTGTGTGTGTGTGTGTGTGTGTGTGTGTGTGTGTGTCTAGGGCTGGCAATGCACGTGGGTGAGACCTTATCATAGCAGGCTACATTCCTAGCAGGAAGATAAAAGAGGCCAAATGAACCAGATCACTGCAGTGTGTGAGCAATATATGTGTGTGTGTGTGTGTGTGTGTGTGTGTGTGTGTGTGTGTGAGAGAGAGAGAGAGAGAGCACGCGAGTGTCTTGTCAGTGATGAATAGGAGTTTAAGGACCTACACCTTACAGATAAGCAGAGAAAATCATCAGGACAACAACAACAATGCTACAATGCAGGCTCAAGTAAATACTAAAGAAGCCCTCCAGGCAAACATCAACTACATTCTGACACAATATACAGCAACACAGACAATGAACATGTCATCCAATGTATTCCCTTACTCCTCAGCCATTTGTACTTTACTGGAGTAGCCTGTGAAATGGGAATAAAATGTCTGTTTCAGGTTAATATTCTCATCACTGGTGCCGGTGGATGTAAAGTGTCTTTGTCGACATGTACGCATGCATTTTGCCTCTGGCCAACACGGGCAGGAGGAAAATACAGCTCAAGTGTAAAAAGAATTCCAATAAATGTTTGACTTTAACTTCTCTTCTACTTCTAAAATAACTTCACTCTCTGTCATTTTTGGGCTCTGCTGTGCAATGATTATTCTGTTAGTGAGACTGTTGATCGTGTGCTGATGCTTTCACATTCATCTGCTGAAGTGAGAAACTTTCTCTAATATCTGAGATTAAGGATCAACACTACAAACAGGATTTGTAACATCGCAAATATTCTGGTGCCATTCAGAAATGAGATATGCACAATATTAAAACTTGAAGCCATCACAACACAGATAGAGAAAATAGACTTTCAGAATGATAAAAGTATATCTGGTGTCCAGCAATGTTTGAAATAAATGGCATTTATATATTCAGAGATACTGGGGTTTTCCATGAGAGAATAGTCACATACAAAATATTATTCAAAGAATATTTTAATGTGTCAAAACAAATCTAAAGGGAGATTTAAAATTTTAATCAGCAGACTATCTGACAACTAAACCAAATCAATGCGAATATGACTTATGCTAGCCAGTTAGTTATTGTTATGATGCACCAGTAAGCATCAAAAAATATTTGTGTAGCACTGGATTAACATTATACACACTGTTAACTGGGAAATGTTATTCCCCAAATGTTAACAAAAGAAGCTGGAGGCAGGGAAGAGTTAGGGTTGAAAGTTACAAGTAATTAACTTGTGTAATTAGCAGGCTAACTGACAGACAATGCTAATGCAGCAAAAATATTGAAATGAAGCATCTGTTAGCTTCATGAAAGTGTGTAATAGTGAATAAACACAAGCTACACAACTAAGTAGGATATATTAACTTAAACACCGCACTAGATGTAAAAAAAAAAAGAAGGTGGGACTTAGGGAGTGAGGGTTAAAAAGTATAAAATTAGCTAAGTTCAATCTTTAGCTAGTGTAATTTAGAAGGGGTCATCCCTATGTTCCCCGGGTCCTATGTTCCCCACTATTGGGGAACATAGGACCCGGGGAACATAGATACGCTACCATTTAGAAGGCTAGCTGACAGACCTACTCGTGAAAAATACCAAATTAGTGGTAACATTAGTTAATAGAGCCAAGTTATTATTAAAATGAAGTACGGATGAGCTTAATTTTTTCATAAAATAATCATTTCACAGTTATATATTACACAACTGGTGGGAACTTGACCACAGTTGTATTCTATAAATAATTCTATACATGAGCCAATGAGCTATCAGTCAAAGCTCACATTGTCTGATTGTGTTTGACATGACTAGCTGAAAATAATCAAATATATATTATTTCAGTTATTAAACTATATTTTATTTCATTCATAATTGAAAGAGAATCTAATTGAACTCAAAAGTCTAGTTACGTCTGCTGTATTCAGTCTGGAATCTACAAAGCATCACTAATTTCCCATGAGCTCTTCATTTGTAACACAACATCATAGTGTTTCTGCACTATTGTTTGATATACACAAGGATATACATACAGTCAAGACTAACTGTTCATGCACAACACAAATGATGGAGCTGACACTTAGTCAAAGCAGTACCATATATGTATGTCTCTTCTGGAAATTCAAGGATACTTTACATAATACAGAGCAAAGAAGGCTGCTGTACTGTTATGCTTTGCTATCCCCTTGTCTTCAATTGAACGGTAAATGTGCAGGTGAAAAGAACATGTTCTGTTATGGAATTGTAAATTGACATTGCTTTAGTTTCATCTTTGTTCATGGGTTTTCACTGTCAGTTCACTCTGTGGTAAATAAAGGGTCACACAAAAGTACAAGGCTTTTGTGTTTCTGTGTCTGTACAGCCTACATTTCTACAGCAAGTGCTCATATACTATAAATTCAGGATGACTCTTCATTTTCGGTAGCAGTATTACCTGAAAACCAGTTTCTGGTATGATTTTACATTCAGTAATAATGTCAGACATTGATGAATCTAAAGGTAATTAAAATCTATTAAGTTTCTCTTAGTGATTATTCTATGATTTATAGTGCAATATACAGGTATTCCTCAGGTTACGACGTACCCGATTTACATTATTTCGAGTTTACAATGCCAGAGTCTCATCCGCCATTACTGTACGACGCTGAAATCTCATCCATCATTACTGTACATACGTACTGTATACTGTACATATTTTTTTTAACTTTATTTTATTAATATGAAGTATAATACATGTATTTGGATAGTTACTTAGAGACTTAGGGGGTATTTAAGGATACTTAAGGCTTAATTCCGACTTGCGCCGAAATTCGGGTCACGTCAACAGCGTAGGAACAGAACTCGTTCGTAACCCAAGGACTACCTATACTGAAAACTTGAACGAAGGTACGATTGAGCGTTGGACTACCTGTAGTTTTAAAACATCTCCCGATACTTATAATTCATAGATTCTCCAATGATACAGTTATTTATTTCAATCCAAGGGTTTTTGCTCCGACATCTATTAATCATAAAATATTTGTCTATGGAATGTTTACAATAAAAAATACAGACTGGAACAACACTGACTCTCATTCTTAAACATTGTCTTCCTCTGCCGCCGTCTAACAAAACCCCTTTAACTTTCTCTCTCCTCCTCAGATGACGTACAGTAGATGAGTTCCCTCCTTCTTTTGTGCACAGAGGAGGAATTTGCTGGATGAGGGAACACATCTCTCCTTCATAAGGAACGTTGTTGCATTTCATTAGGGATAAGATTCATCACAGCAAGCAAACAAGAGAGCCGTGCAAATCGCGCTGAAAGAATTCCTACAGCATCCTCGACAGTGTCTTTCACACACATAAACACTTGTGCGCAGAAACAAAGCTGATATGCAAAAAGCCACAAAGCAAACAAGAGCTGATTCAGGAGACAAAGGGCTACATCAAGGACGGTGATAATATGTGATTGCTCATTATTGTGCACTTCAAAATGACGCATTACTGTGTCAGTGGTGAGAATGGCATCCGGCTGCCTGGAGTTACACTGATTTTTTTTTTTTTTTTTTTGCTTTGAATAACAGAGCTTCTACAGAGGCTTGGAAACCACCAAATACATTTGTTGTTGTGATCTTTCTGGTCATGGGTCCAGTGTTTCTGTCAATGAAAGGCCTTTCGAGTGTCCACCCTGAAGAGGCCTGTGGAAAAATAAGTGAGATAAAGTCGATTACTTAGATGACTCTTGCATATCTATTTAACCAGTGTCATCCATGCATCCATCTTCTTCTTTATCCAGGTGTGGGTGGCAGGGCAGCAGCCTAAGTAAAGAAGGACCAGACTTTCTTCTTTCAGATATAATCCCTCCAGCATGTCCTCGTTCTGCCCTGAGGTTGTATCACGGTTGGACATGCTCAAAACACCTCACCAGGGAGGGGTCCATGAAGCATCCAAACTAGACCCCCAACCACCTCAGCTGGTTCCTCTTGGATGTGGAGAAGCAGCACCTCTGCTCTTATAATGGTGGGGGGGTTTAGTGATCCTCTGAGCTATGCTGTTTGAGGCATTTAGCCCCTGGTATGGTCTCCAAAGGTAAGTTGGTCCTAGATGACAAAGGTTGGATGAAAGATAAGATTCACTGTGACTCAACAAAAAAAAAAAAAAAAAAACAAGGGACCAGATGTTTGAGCTCAGATCAGGGTTCCTGGTGGTTGGGTTTTTCTCCATGGGGTCTGGTTGGCCTGAACTTGAAGGAGTCATGAAAACCCTTTTAGTCCGATCACTCTTCCCTAATCTGGCACCAGTTCCATGCTGTAGATGTCTCACCGATGTGGTCCAAATAACCTTTTATGGATCCACTGCCAATCGCAAGGCAACAAACACGACCTCAGAAACAAAGTGGAAAAAAGTTCTACAATTGAACTGTTTTTGGTTTTTTTTTATTTTTGATTTATCTTTTTTTGTTTTACAACGATTTGCCTGGCTCAGACTACAGAAGATTGAAAGATCAGCCTTGAATCTGAAACAGTGTTTGGACTGTTCAAAATTTATGCAATTATCTTCTAGTGTGGCGCTAGCATGACTTTGACTTGATGCTGTTGAAAATAAAAAAACTGTGTCTGTCTTTTTTTTGTGTGGCTTTTGTGTTTCTGTGTTTCCATCTATTTTAAGCCTCTATACAACAAGTGTTCACATGCAGACACACGCAGAGAAATTTCAAGCTACTATAAATTCTGTATGAATGACACCTTCCTACACATTCCTACTCTCGCTTCTGTTTACTTTGCCAGTGTACGACAATGGGTAGGGTGTCCCCAGAGCAACATTTTTAACATACAGGATCCATTTGGTTCAGGTTGGAGAGAAGATGCAAGAATAAGCACAAAATTAAAACAGGACTGAGACTCAAACTGGTTTACATTACCTGGCCCATGTCATCAATTTCCAACCTTGTACACTAATTTCAGTTGGGTGCCACGTATGCCAAAACTTTATAGAGGTCATCCCAGGCACTGAAAACAGACACCAGTGGTTTATGACCAAACAGGAGCATGTGATGTCTTGGCATGTGTCAAGTGAGAAGAGGAAGTGTTGTACTGTATTTAGATAAAATGATTGATTATTAGCAGATGCATATTGTTCATATTGAGTAATGACGTTATTCTCTCTATAGGGGTCTGGATTCCACTGAGAATGTGGGTCATGAGTCTGTGGTTCTGGTCATGGGTCCAGTACTCCATCTGAGTGAAAGGCCACCCAAGGGTCCACTTTCAAGATCCCTGTTAAGTTCCAGCTTTGACCCTGGAAAAATGGCTCAGATAACGCCTGTATACAGACCAATTTAACAGGTCACAACCCTGTCTCAGAGTGGGAGTGACACAACGGGAGTGTGTGAACACAGCCTAGGGGATCTGTCCCACGATGAGATACTGGTGATATCTAACTGCAGCCCTGACCCTACAGCAGTGGCTGTCAGCCGATTGATTCACAGCTCGAACAACTGGAAGGACAGCCAGGATGTGGAACTGCAACTAGAACAGTGTGCGATTGTATGTGTGTTCTTGGCTATATGTGAAGATGTAGAATACATTGGGCATTATGTGCCTGAGGCTTGGCAGAACCGAATAACAGTGAACAGAAGGGAGACAGAAACAGAAAACTAAGGCTTTCCTCCACACTGAAGCCAACAGCTGCATATGGGACACAACAGATCTATTCATGACAGATGTACACAAATGTAGACACACACACTTGGCACGTACTGGACAGTGGCCCCGTTGTGGCTCAGGAGATAAGAGGGATGCCATGCGAGCTCTGTGAGTTACAGTGTGGGAGAGGAGATATTACCACACACTCCTAGACAGTCCTCTGTGTCTTCTAGTGTATTAAACACAATGATCGTGCCTGTCTGCTACAAGCAACATGCTGGCTTTGGTTGAGACAGCCGACTGAGCGTGGGATGGAACTGGAGGTGTGTATAAGAGATATTAGATAATAGATGGACTTCAGTGAAAGCTTTGATATTGATATAAACAAGGCTCATAAAACAGAAGAGAGACAGAGGCACAAAGAGAGAAAGTTTGAGAGAACAACAGTCCTAAATATTTGTGTATTAGAGAGAACGAACACAGAGTTCTAGTTCAGACAGAGAAGTGTCTATTCTCCCTGTTTTTGAAGTCATGTCATTGTGTGTTAGAAAACAGTGGGTGTTGCAGAACATGAAGTGACAAATCAACTAACAGGAAAAAGGAAGATATCTGTCTATGTGAAGTTAAGTTTGGAAGTTTATGTGAACATTGGATTCTCACTCTTAAAAAGAAATAAAACTATTTGGTTACATCCAAATTAACTTACTACTCACTTCCAAAAGTGATTTAACATATTTTATTATTAGTCAAGCCAAAGGAGTAATTATCTAAATAAATTAATTGAAATTATTCAACAAACTCAAAGTAAGTGATTAAGTGTGAGAGATAAGATGAGAATTGTTTCTGTAAACTTGATGAAATTAACTCAAATCCAGTCACTCACAGTTCTACAACATATGTTCTATGCACATCCATTAAACGGCCTTACATGCAATTTCACTTTGTGCATAAAAAAAACCTGAGGTTGGAATGGATTTGGATGCCAGGAGTTTCAAAGGCATCCCTGAACAACAGTGTTGGTGGTAACTGGTCCAAATGTATCTCCATCAACAGCAAAGTCTGTTCTGTGTTTTTAGAAGTCTGACAGGCTGCTCTCCAAGGAGGAACGCCACTACTCTACGACATAATGGCTGAACGCATATACAAATATAAAACATAAAGATAAATATTGAACAGTGCGATAAAGATCTGAGCTACTGCAGGACTGTTTGTTCTCTGATTAGAAGCAAAATAATGAGCACAATAATGTATTTTATGGATATTGGAAGAAGGTTGGTGCGTCAGATTGTGGGTTTTGTGTTATGGAACTGGTGCACTTTTTTTTTATGGTATAATGAAGAATGAGAATTATTTTTGAAAATTTCATCAAGAAAGCAGCCAAGATGCAAATGCTTGGACACAATTCATTGTTTGAGTTGGACAATGATCATAAGAATATTTCCAAAATGTTACAAGCATGGCGTAAGGCCATCCATCACAAAGCCCATAAGTGAATCCAGTACAACATGTGGGAGATATACTGGTACAGCAGGTTTGTGTGGAGTGGCCCACAAACTACATGAGCTGGTCCAAAGTTGTTGTGAAGTGGGAGGTAGTGGGACATATGGTAGGCTTATGGAAGGTCACCCGAAGTTTCAATTTAACATCCAATCAAACCAAAGATTAAGGACGAAACAAGTTGACATTTTAGTCGAAAATGTTCAGAAAAGTGTCCTCAATGGAAAAAAAACACAACAGTTTATTGTCCCCCACCCGCAGCACATTTATCCATCTATCTATCATCTGTCAATCTTTCTCACTCTCTACTGCATAAAATAGTTGAACAGGAAGCTCTGTTCTTGTTTAGCAGATTGGATGCTGTGCTTTGGCAGCGGTATGGACCCCTCTCTGGCCCGCATTGGTCTCTGTAGAACGGGTCAATAGCAGGGACGTCTGCCAGGTGAGAGGCTGGCTCAGGTTTAATCAATGCTCGCCAGAGGAGGAAGGCGCTGGGCAGGCAGGTAGACAGTGGTGCACCGTAACTACCAGGCAGAGATAAACTATTCCTGGTGGGGTTCACCGGCCAACTGCTGAGCCTGCGCTGCGGTGGAGAAACTCACGCTTCAAAACGGTTTAGGGGATTGATTTGACAGCTAATTTACAGAGGAGATTTGCATAAGGCCATGCACTAATAAGGCAGGCTTTTCTTTTTCCATCCTTTGTCTTTCCCTGTTATCTCTTTTGGCTCCCTCTTTCCTTCTTTTTAGACCTCAGCAAATAGTAGCAGATAATGTAAGCGAATTAAATAGACAAGAGATTCAAATTGGATATTGATTAAGAGACTAAAGCCTTGTGTTTTTTCCTGTTAAAGCCTGTGTTTAAATGATTGATTCAGAATGTCACTCTTCACATCCTACTGCCTGTGTGGTGAGCTGTGTTTGGGGTTGGCTGTGCTTCTAAGCCTTCAATGGGCCCACATCATGTCACACCATGCTAAGTGCTTTGACACTGCCGCACAAAGAGTCCTGCCTATCTGATGCCAATCTCCCCAGGTCCTGGTGTCACCCAGGTGGAGGCTTTCAGAGAAAGCAAGGACAAAGTCTCCTCCTCAGCAGCCCTGCACAATGCAGTCTGACTGACAGCAGAAAGGACAAAATGGAGCTTCTCTGTCAAGTGGATGTTTAAGTGGAGGGAGGAAAGAAAAAAGGATTGAGGCACAGTTGAATACTTTGGCTTCGTATGAAAAAAAAAAAAACACGTGGTAAACAGGATGCTCTCTGCCTGTAAGCCACAAGACACTCACACAAAAAACAACACTGTTATCTGCACAGTGTTTCCAAGTTCTGTGCGATCACCTGGCTTAACCTATCCACAGCACTAAGACAGGCTACAGACTGCACATGAATGCCTATAATTGCCTTTCACAGACTGGTGAATGGTTGAATTACTGATACAGTTGCAGTAGTGGCTAGAAAAATGATTTATAACACAAAGGGATGAGCTCACACAATGAGTGCTCCACAAAAGCGCACAGACACAACACGTCATGCTGACACACCATCTGTCCATGATTTAACACTCAACAATTTGCATGCTTGAAACTCACTGTTCATGTTCTTGAAGGTGTTGAGAATAGGGAGGATCTGTCTATAATAGGGCACCAGAGCTTCTCCCATCATATCTGTGGACATCACCAGGTGCTGCAGGACTTTCAGGGTGGTGCAGATCACCTGACGGTTCCTTGTGTTCAGGGCCTCTGGAAGTTAGGATAAATGGCAAAAGTTAGTCATCAAATGCACTTAGTGGATTAAAAAACGGTGGATTAGCTGCCTTAAAGGAGGTGTATTTTGCCTTTTTATTAATGGAATTATGCATTTTAAACTATTTCCCTGTGGTCTACATAAACTGTAAATGCTCTGCTTCATTCTTTTTCTTCTTCATTAATTCAACTCCACGGGTTCATCTTCAAACCTATTTCGGAGTAATTACACCAGAGAGATAATATTGAGCCCTGGCCCTTTAAATCCCCCATGTTTTTGGCTGTGCTGCTCTGTCCAGTTCAACCAAAAACTGAATATTTTAGGTAATCACCTCAAAGTTTGGACATATTTTCATTATGGACTACAACTGCTGCTGCTGACAATTATGGATAAATACTGGTCGGAAGTCTTGACCTTATATGTGCAAATGTTGTGATGTAACTAGTTAGATGTAACAAATGATGAATTGAATTAAAACAGGTTGTAGAAATCTACTTGATTTTTGCCAAAATGAATATAAAGATAGTTTTGCAGCACCTGGAGGGTTGATGATAATTATGATGTACTTTATTTATCTCATTTCTGAGCAATTTACATTCCAGTTACAAGTGATCAAGATACATTAAACACAGACAAACAGGGAGTACAGATACAGTTCAACTATTAGGGTATTAGGGTCCAAATACACAAATAAATGAACCACAGACTAATAAAAGTGAGTTTAGATAAATATTAGCCCCTCAAATACTGTTTCATGAAGGTTAATGCAACCTTAAGAAATGATCAATGTTTGAAAGCATGTCACAAAGTACACAGGTAAATACCGAACTTATGAAGCATTACTATGACTTTGAAAATACATTTCCAAAAAAAAAGTGTTCAGATGAGACTGAAGAAGTCACTGAGGGCATTAAATGTCTGCACCAGTCTAGCAAACTATTCTATTCAGTGGCTAAGGCGAGATTTTTGCAGAAAAGGTAAGAAATTATGAGTTGAAAGTTTTGTGGTGGTGATGTTTATGTCATACAATGGAGGTGTTCATGAACTTCTGCTGCTGCAAATCTTATATTTTTACATTCATCTGAAAGCCAAGTTCAAATGAGGGTACTGAGGTGAAACTAACTTCTAACTACGTCTACATAAGTGCATCAATACACAACCTGATTGACCCTCATTCAAAAAACATGAGTTTCTCTCTAGAAATACTAAGTCACTGAGGATCATTATGCTCTCATTCAGTTTATTTGGCTCCTGTTATAAGTGTATTAATGGTCCTTCTGAACCTTATTGCACTGTTAATATTTTAAAACGAATAGAATCTGATGATGCCTGACAGATGGACTTTAACTTATAGACCATTTGTCTGCTTACTGGGACTTTTGGAACATGTTTCTTTCCCGACAGACAGCAATACTGTTGCCATGGTTGCCAACAAGATGGCAAAAAGGGTTTGTTTTGTAAATGTTTCATGAGGCTACCATGTGTAATTTATTATTTATTTATTTTTACAACACCCAGTCTGTAAGTGGGACTTGGCTACACTAACATATATCACATTATCATTATATGGCCATGCTAATTTTGTCAAGGAGATTGCTAATTCATGTTTTTCTGCATTACATGAAATTGGCTGCACTGTTATCAAATGTCATATACTAAGTGGTTGTAATGACATAGAGCAGGTGTCACCAACGTGGTGCCCGCGGGCGCGAGGTAGCCCTCCAGGACCTTCTGAGGTGCCCACCAAGGAT
>JAPSES010000105.1:5127377-5144047 GCA_029822895.1 Maxillicosta whitleyi | reverse complement strand
CAAAGTAAATCAAGATTAATCGCGATTAACTATGGAATTTCTGAGATTAGTTGCGATCAAGAAAATTAATCTTTTGAGAGCCCTAAAATAAATAAATTAAAATGGAGGGAAAAATAATTTGTGACACTTGCGAAATCTGACCCTAAGAAAAGCAACGTGTCAAACTGCAAAAGAAACTATGTTTCATTACCAACATTTCAGCAGTAACATTTTACCTAAAAAAAAAAAAAGTAGTTACATCACTGTTACACGTTACTTTATAACTTACTACACACAACACTGTCGATGTATAATTATGTTACTATTTTACTAGTCCAGCCCACTTCAGACCAAATTTAGCTGAATTTAGCCTCTGAGCTGAAATGAGTTTGACACCCATGTCATAGTGCATTCATGTGGACTTTGTAACATCTTAAATTTCCATAAGTTAATGTCATGAAGCAGGTGGGTGTGAACAGGAATTTGTGGTTTGCCTCGTAAATTCAGAAATGCATATTACACTATGCATCTGTCTTTACATCCATATGTAATGTGTAACCCTCAATGCAATCCCATTCGTTTCTACATAAAACCCTTGTCTTTATGTTAAAATGTGGTATTAATATTCCAGACTCTCAACAGCAGGGGAAGGCTGCATACCAGAACACTATTACGACTTCTGAAACCACCAGTGAATCAACATTATGTATCCACAGACTGAATTAGTCACAGAATAAAGTATGAAGCACAGTGTTTATCCACATACATATTATGGTATCATCAAGTTTTACACATCAAATAAAAGCTCACTGTGGGTTATTTTTGACAGTTAAAGTAACATCATAGTCACATGCTGCATCATTTAATATTTTACATCATAGCTCTGTTAGTGTAGCTCTGTTTTTAGACAGCAATCAGCCACAATAAAACCACAAACTACCTCTTCCCTGTACGATGTGTGTTGTAAATAGCTGCGATAAAGATCTGTTTGGAATCGTATGAACAAGGTCAGAACTCTGAACTGTGGAGCAACAAAACAGCAAATATGGTAAAGATAATAACATCATATAATAACTTGGTAAACCACATAATCAAAGTCAGACGTCAGAGAAGAAATGTTGTGATTTCAGCATCAAACTCATCAACATTTTATCATTTTATTATCTTTAACTCTAAAATTAGTTTCTTAAAATTACATTACATTTGGCTGATGCTTTTATCCAAAGCGACTTACAAGGTATATAGGGATGTATAGCGAAAAGGGCCTTGCCCAAGGGCCCACCTGGGACTTGAACTGACAACCTTCCGCATCAAAGTCGGTGACTGGTTAGCTTCTCAATGTTTGTCGTCCCACCTTGCCACTTTCTGATGCTTTGGTCAAAGTCCAGTGGCATTAGTGACTCACTACTGATGATTCCGTTCACATCTCTCATTAGCTTTGTCTTTATTTTGAACACTCCAATCATAGTTTCATTTTTTTCTTAAAATTTGAAAGACGAACTAGCTTCCTACATACAGCCTGTTTAACCCATAAAGACCCAAACAGACCAGACAATTAATCCCATCAATCCATGTAAATAATTGTTGTAAAATACAGTTTTTCATCTTTTCATGGTCATCAGATATGACACATTTGGATATTCAGATGCTGTGTAGTTACCATGGAAACACTGTCATCTTCTACAACATCAATTCACCAGGACACACCGGGTTAATCTTCATTATATTATATCAAGTTAATTATATATTTGCTGAAAAAGCCACGTTTTCTGCAGTTTTTTCTTCTTCTGTTTTTGATATAATATCCCTTGCCTTTAATCTGAGCTTTTATGAAAATCTACATAATCAGCAAATTAAATATAGGAAAATATCTGATGTTTACTGAAGAAACACAAAATACAAAAGGATTGTGTCATAATAAATTGTGATGAATCACTTGAGAAAAGTTAAATATAGAGGAAAAAAATATTTTGAACTGCAACAAAAGTAACACTGGGTCTTTATGGGTTAATATCAGATACACACACACACACACACACACACACACATATATATATATATATGTGTGTGTGAGTAAGGATAGACTGATTGACTGATGTATTGATCTCTATCTGAAATGTAGTTAATGACTCATGAAACTGAGTATAATATAAGAAATAATTAACATGTTTTTCATTTTTTCATTACACAATGCAAATTGTCATCGGTATATTCCATAGTATTCTGTAGAACAGCATGAGAATGATAAACAGTCATTTATATCTTTATCTTAGAATCAACCTGATGCTGCTACAACCACGAGACACAAAGCCAACTCTGTATTGTAGCGATACAGAGGGCGTTCACATTCATTAGATGCTGCATATATAAGAAAATAAAGTTAAGTGAATTTAAAACTGTTGAGAGCCACTAAATCTGTGTATTATTTGTTCTTTTTATATTCAATTAAGAATCCACAATTGAAAAAAAAAAAAAAAATCATTATTCATGTCCAAATCAAGAATCAAAAGACAAGCCATTCCATTCTTTCAATTGTAGCACAAACTGAAAATAAGTAAATTAACCAAATGTCGGGTTTCATGTTGACATTTTTGACATGTCATTTGGTATGACTGGAAGTTACTGAGTTCTTTGTTTGTTGTGCGATGTGGCTTTTACTTAGACTGGCTACCATGGCTGCACTGTATTAGACAAAACAACAATACCTGGCAGATCCTGACCATTGTTTGAGCTGTCAGGTCGTCCTCTTTGACAGTAACATGTTTGCTGCTTCTGAATAACGTGAAATTCTCCATAACCACGAAAAACATTAAGTAGAACACTAACAAACCCACGATCGTCCAGTAACTTCCGGGTTATACCAAATCACATCCAACATTTATTTCCAATTTTTAATTTGTGTACAATTGAAAAAAAATTAAAACTGTTGGTTTGATTTGTACATGAATAATGTCATTTTTTTTGTGTTGAATATGAAAAGAATGAATGATACATGGATTCCACTGTGTGTGTGTGTGTGTGTGTGTGTGCACATGTGTGCGTAGAATGAAGTGTAGAAGTGGCAGGATCAGTCTGTCACTGTGTCTCTGTGTTTCCAACAGTTATGCCTAGTGTTGGCTGTTCCACCCCCTGCCTCCACAGACGTCCAACACCCACACATAAACAATAGACACACGCACAACCACACACACACACACACATGCACACACCACCAGCCAACTGCCCATGACATGAACACTATCCCAGGCTCACTGGGCGCCACTTAAAGGCTCCCACTTTGAAATTGACACTCCACTTGGCAGCGGCGCCAAACAAAAGACAGTGTGTGCGCGAGACACCGTGTTTGTGTGACCACGTCTGTGAATGTGTGCCGGATTTTTCTAACCAAAGCCACACTCCTGCATTCCTACACCTCGCCTGTACCTGAATCCCGGCCCTGTCCGCCGCGCAGGAAACCTCCGCGGCCCGTATCTCTGTAAATTCTGACGTCTATTTTTGAAACCGTGGACCGCTCTGCCCTCGGACGTGACCTTTCCGCCCAGCGCCATCTGCCAAGTTGTGCGCGCGTGTGTGCGTGTGCGTGCGCGTAAACATAAACGGAAAGGTAAGGAGGCAAAACACGATGACACAGTTAAATGTAGCATGTCACCACATTCATGGCAGATTATCAGGCATGCTTTTAGAGCCAACTTCTTCCGGCAAATGCAAAAACAAGGACGCTTCGCCCTGAGGGTTAATGTAATAATAGGAACAGTATGACGGAGGAACCAAATTAGGACTTGTCACAGGACTGGTTGTATGGTAATGTTAGAATCCGTTTTAGTGCTGGTGTGTGAGACAGGTGACTCTATTCTCGGTAAAGTATGTTGTTCTATTTTGGTTGTACCACTGTAATATCATCTGAGAGGAGATTGAAAATTATGTGGATTTATTCTAACAGGATGTTGATACGTTTTATATGAGATTCCGCCGCCAAAACAAACTGTTTAATTGTCCGACAAATGCTCCTGCTATTGTTGCTTCACATATTTTCAGGTGTTTATAAGACACTGTATGAAATGAAGTTACTTAACCCTTTAACCTCTGATGTGTCCGTGGTGAGCGTTCTGAATAGAATGATTTAGTTCAAATATTCAGAAAAATTCAACCGTTTACTTAATAGTAAAAATGTGCTGATAGAATAGGCGCTGCTCTTTCCAGAGACCTCTGAGCTTTACCTTTAATTATTTTTTTTACATGTTCTTATTAAGTTTTGACTGTGTTACTGCTTTTTGGAATTTAATCACACGTGAAAGTGAAAAAAAAAAAAACAGCCCCAAAACAAAAACTACGGAGCCAAAATTCTAATTGTTGTTGTTCAGTGTGTTCCAGTTGATATTCATTCATTTTCTGAACCCGCTTTATCTTCACTAGGGTCACCGGGGTCACTTGGAGCCTATCGCTGCTACTTAAGGGTGAAGGTGACGTACACGCTGGACATGCCACCAATTCATCACAGGGCTGACATGTAGAGATAATCATTCTCACACCCGTGGGCAGTTTAGATGAACCGATTAGCCTATCAGTGCATGTCTTTGGATGGTGGGAGGAAGCCAGAGAACCTGGAGAGAACCCACACAGACACAGGGAGAACATGGAAACTCCACACAGAAAGGTCCCACCATCGACTGGTGTTGGAATCGAACCCACTGCTGCGAGGCATGAGTGCTATCCACTGCACCGCGTGGCACCACAGTTCATATTAAACATCCTAAGTTCCTATATTTACTAAAGGTTTGCACATGTAAAAATGGGTGCAAACTTGACTGCACATGCAAAGACACATTGGAGTTTATCTACTAACAAGGCGAGGATTGTGTCTCTCAGATGGGATAAATAGCTGGTGCAACCCAAATTGCAATATGTAATATGGGCATTTCTGCAAGAAATTGTGCAAAATTATTCGGAAAAGTCAATGCAAATATTTGTTTAACGTGTGCAATGTGATTTAGCAAACCTGAAACTGATTGCGGTAGCTGATTTTGCGTCTTTATTTGTTTAATATCATGACATGACATGAGAAGTCATTCTATAAATATGGTGACGAATGTAAATCTGGTGTTGATTTACATATATAGTTAGATATTACATTATTATCATATATTATGTCCTCTATCTAGTACTAAATTGTAAAATTATTCAGTTTCCTGGTGTGTCCACACATGTTTCTTTTAAAACTCTTCTTCAGTTGTTGTAACATCCGTCCACATTTTTTTATTCATTCACATGACTCTATTTGCAAAAAAAAAAAAGGCTTTCCATTGCAGTTTTGCATATGTCAATTTCGCAACACCTTAAAAACCACCTTTTGCTAGCACAAAAAGGAGAGTTTTGGCGAAATTGTTGTTTTCCATTAGGTACATTTTTATGTTTAATGCGATATTTGAGGATCAATAGAAACGCAGCTTGTGAAATACTTACTCACCCTCTGTGTGGAAAACGAGCAATTTCATATGAATGAGCGCTAGTGTATCCCATAGCTGCCTTTACAGCATGCTGTCTCCATGACAACAACCAGTAGTGCACATAAAATCCTCAATTGAATAGGCTGATCTCCAAGACTTTGCGCCTATTATCATTAGCGCAGGCAAATCTTAGGTGATCACCCGTAACACAAATCAATAGCACACGCAATTTTTAGTGCGAGCAAACATATTTCTCATTTGTGTTTGTGGCCCTAAATCTCTTATTTACAGGTATTCCACCCTGTTTTCACCATAAAACACACAGTGAAGCAAAAGCACGGAGGAAAAGGGACACAATCACATGCTCACAGAAGCTTTTATGACACTGAAACAGATGCTAATTCACAGAAGAAATAATGCTTCAGGGATTAAAGGGTTAAAGGATTTGACTCAGTACATCTCTTAAATCATGTCTTCTACATGATACTACTATACAAAACTAAAAACATAACAAAATAAGGCTGACTCAGTTTGCACCTGCAGCCTATTTGTGCTAAAAGCACATGATTTATTTAAGACAGTAGACAACAACTGGGAATGCAGTCTCAACTTAAGGCTGGAGACCAGTGAGCATGAATCAAAATGCTATGATGTCGAGACCAAAACTATAAATAATGAAATAGAAAAATGCAAAAATATTTATTAAGGCTGTGTTTGAACTTGCTGTCAATCACACGTAAATTAAGAAAAATCCTTTTTAATTCATAGAAACGTTTTCATCAAAGTGTGAATCAGTAGTGAAATTTTCAACACCAGGGAATAGTATGTTAATTATTGTTATCAATAATATAATGATCATGACAAAAAAAAAAAAAAAAAGATATTTGAAATTGATATTTATCTTACTAAATGTCAAATCCTATATTTTTGTAGTTTAATGGTTGATTGTTGATCCCAAGGAAAGAAGGAAGAAACAGTTTCCAAGTGGGCCAGTGGACTTTCTTTACTGTTGTATTTTCATATATTGGTTGTTTTATTGTTCATATATGATTATGGCACCTTTTAGATGACTGCACCTTTCAATTTTGTTGTACTTGTGCAATGGCAATAAAGACATTCTATTCTATTTCTGAGTGTAAATGATAGAAATGTGTCAATTTCCTGTTTGTATAACAATTAGATGACCTCTGTGATAATGATTAAAATAAAGAATTAACATCTTGTGAGGACTTTGAAGGTGTTGTTACATTTAAGACCAATTTACAGCATCTATACACCACATCTAGACACTTATGTTTCTTTCTAATGAAGGTCAATGATGAATAAAACTTCATCAGATATATCAAGGACCTCTACCACCACATACTCAAGGCTAAAGCTGAGCAAGTTCAAGTGGAATCACAACAGTTCATGTAAATTCAACCAAACTCTGTCAGGTCTCCACAACCCTACAATTTTAACTGTAACTCTTCTGTTAATTTGATCAGTTGCTGTTGTTGTTTCTCATGTGTTTTACCAACCATTGCAGAGAACCATTCATCACCAAAATCATTAATGCGTTTCTGGTTCTGAAGATAAAAATACATACATTTATTTATATTGTTTATATTTTCATTATGTCCTGGTTACTGGGGGGAAAAAAACTAAGCAAAAAGTTTGTCATTATCATTTACATTTATCAATGTCTGGTGCACTTTTATTATTTTTATGCTTATTCTACTGACTGTGAGTTTGAGATCATAGAAGAAAAAGTATACTTTGTTAGGATTTTTTTTTTATGCCAGGCATTTCTGGTAACAGTGTTTCATTTTCACACTTCGCTGCAAAAAAAAAAACAAACAACAAAAAAAAAACTGCTGCGAACGTAGGTTTACCCCAACAGGCCCCAAAAAGGACTGACATTAAGAGAATGTAACAGAGAACACGTGGTCTACACTAAAACCAGTTAGGTGTGACGTTTTCTTTCACAGGGACAACTGTAATCGCCCAACTCAAAGAGAACATCTCTGATGAGGCATTGTGGCGACTAAAAAACAACCAGTGTAGAGGAACTAGATGGTTGAGATACGATATGAATACCAGAAGGTAAGGTATTATCGTTTTTCTTCAGGCTTTCTCAGTTTAGCACTTTAGTGCTTAAATGTAGAGGTTTCATTAGAGATCCTGAAAAAAAAAGGTGAAATGGTGTTCCCACATTTTTTCCACCACTATCTGATTTACACAGCCAAGCCAAAGGTATAACAGAGGCTGAACTTTTACACAGTGGACCTGCATTCTGGAATTGAAGGGGCAGTGAGGCAGTGTTCATTTTTAAACCTCCCTGGTGCTGGAGAGACAACAGGTGTATATAGAGGCACTGGCATCGATTCTGTGGTCCATGTAACCAACTTAGTGCCAGCCTGGCTTCATGCTTATGGCAGTTGGCTTTGTGCAGGCCTGGATTCTTGCCCGCTGCGGCCGGCTTCGTGCCCTGGCCTCCATATGCCCCCATTGTCTCTCCAGCACCGGAGGTCGGCATCATCAAAACATCACACCTTGGTTGCGGAATGAGAAGCGTTCCTTTTACATAGTGGAATCATGATCCCACCTTTATCACAGCCCTGTTACTACCTCCCAAGGTGTTACAAAACCACGATAAAGGTGGGACCAAATGATCCTACCGTTTCATTTACGTAGACATTGTTCTGGAATAAAGTCAAAATATTCTCGTAACACACGTGTTATGTAAAAAGGGGCCATTGAAGCTTTGGCAGATTATTTAACAGTGAAGTAGCATTTTTTTCTTTGCGGTTGTTAATGAGTCTTTGTAGAGTCAACTTACTCCTGATAGGTGTGATAAGTTGGGGGAGGATGGGCTGGATCTTCGGACCCCCGTGTTCTAACATGTCGTGGACCCCCTGGCGAGCAAAGAACTCATACGGGTGAACAGTCTCGCGTAAACCATCAAAGAAGAGCGGCAGGTAGTGGTTGTAGTCCAGCGTCGCAATATCCACCTGAGGAGACCAATTTATTTACATTTAAGGCAAGAAACTAAGAAATGAGAGGTACTAGAGTTTCTGTATTTTGTTCAAAAGGTGTTTGTTGGAAAATAGAGCTGTTGATGGAGAGATCACCTTCAAGCTCAGGCGGATTCACACCTTTACCTGTGCAAATAAACACTACACAAACACACAAGTAGGCACACAGTGAGAGATTTATCAGATGAGATTCCATGCGCACTCAAGGAAATCGCTTATTGCCACAAAGCTCCCTTTCATTCTTTGCCCTTTCTCTTTGTTTGTCCTTGGATTTGCACAATATCTAGGGCTAAAGCTCCTCTTGCGGCCATTTATAACCCTTACAGTAAACACATAGGCATACACAAACTCCCACTCCCCTCACCCACACACTCACAATAGCCTGGGACAGCTGTTCAGGAGATCATGACACAGCGGCATGTGGCATCTTGTGGGCTGACATGTTAACACCTGTTTACAGCATTTACAGGACAGACAGAAAGGCGAACACGCACACAATCGGGACACAGATGAAGACATTTGTCGAGCTGCGGACCACAGGCAGGCTTTGATGTTGTTAGGCTGAGTGTGTGGGTACAGTGTGACACATTAAAGCGAAGTCTTTCATGTGTGTGAAGGCATCAGAGGGAAGCCACTCAGGCACACTGGATTGGAAAGAACAGCTGACCCAAAAGAGGCTGTCCTTGAGCCCAGTGTGAGTCTGACTGCGGTCTGTTCAGTTTCATCAGAAGACATGTTACAGAACGGCAGATCATTCAGCTTCTCCTTTCTGCCTTCAACAACATGATTATCTAATAGTAGTTCTGGACTTATTCCAATGGAATAATTTGCGAACACTACAAATTGGAAAAAGACACCATCGAGCACAGGCGGCAAACATACGGACCGTGGGCCAAAAGTGGTCCGACCCAGCCCATGGGATGAATTTGTGAAATGCAAAATTACACGGGAGATATTAACAATCAAGGATGTCCAAACCATTTTCACATTTCAGGGTCACATACAGACCAACACAAATCTCAAATGGGTTGGACCAGTAAAATACTATTGTAATAATAGTGATAATAAAAAAAAAAAAGTACAATTACATGAAAATGTTTCCATTAACAAACTATTATTTCACAAAAAATGTGAATAACCTGAACAAATATGAACAACCTGGACTGTCTTAAAGGGCTCATATTTATCTAAACACACTTTTATTAGTCTGTGGTTCATTTATTTGAATAGAATAGAATAGAATAGAATAGAATACTTTATTTAGCCCACCCTTGGAAAATGTCACAGCTACAGCAGTGCAAAAACAAAGTGCAAAAATGCTATATAAATAACAGACAAGAAGACAGTGATAATAGTTAATTAGTTAATAGTTTTAAAAAAAAATGAATTTGAACCATCCAGGTGCTGCAAAGATATTTTTATATTAATTTTTTGGCAAAAACAGAGTGAATATCTACAACCTCTAGCATGGATTTCTACAACATGTGTAAATAATAATGATATTTATATTATATAAGACATTTCAGGTTGTTTATGTTATTCACATTTTAAAAAGGAAGCTTTGTAGATGTAAACGTTTTATTTTTTTGATGACCCCTGAACTGAAATGAGTTTAACCCCCCCTTAGAGTTACATGATCACTGCATATATCTGTATGTTGGCATTTTAGACGTTGACCCGTTGGAAACCGGTTGGTTGGTAATAAGCATCATCTACCTCCTAATGTCTTACATCAATAGCCCTGCCTCCATAACACACACCCACTGGTCACTTTATGAGGTACATCTGTTCAGCTGCACGTTTACACAAATATCTAATATGTCAGTCACATGGCAGCAAATCAGTCCATTTAGGCATGTAGACGAGGTCAAGACAATGTGCTGGAGTCTGAAAACAATCACCAGGATGAGGAATGAAGGTGAGTTAAGGGTCTATGAATGTCACATGGATGTTGGTCCCAGACGAGCTGGTCTGATTATTTCAGAAACCGCTGTTCCACAGGGGTTTTCACACAAAAACATCTCTAGTGTCTGTAGATAATGATCCGAAAAAGCAGCAGCATGTCTGACAGCTCTTGAGTTTGCCCTAAATTTAGCTCTAAATGTAAAGTGCCATAAGAGAACTTTGGTGAAGATATGGTGCTACATAAACAACATTTGACATTTGGATGAACATACCTTGTAAACTCTAGAGTGACTTGAGCTGACAGAAAGGTAACATTAGTCGCTTTTTCCATTCACCCTCAATTTGCACAAATATAACTTAAAAATTTGCCTAATGGAAAAACTCTTTTGCCAAAACTCTTGTTTTTGATGAGAAGTTAGCACAAATGGTATATCACTCACAACTGTAATGGAAAAACCTGTTTCTTATTTGTAGAGCCTTGTGTTACAACAAGGTTGCCTCACAGGGCTTTAGAGAATCAGTTGAGTATGAAAACAAACAACAGTTAAATAAACAGTAGATGAAGGAAGTTAATTAATGTCCAGGGCATCCCCCGTCCTTAGACCCTCCTTCTCAGCAAAGAAAAAACTAAAAAACAGTGGGAAAAGAGAAACCTTGGAGAGAAACACAGTAAAGGAGAGATCCACATCAGGAAACCGGAATAGAGCAATAATATATAATAAAAATAAAAAAGATATATGTGAAAAACAACACAATATTTACACTTGTCGCCATGTTTATGGAATAACTTCTCGTGTCATGCCGTGATTTAAAACTGACATTATGCGCTTCTGTTTTTTTCAACACAATAACGTTTTGCGCATATGTCTAATGGAAAAGCGACTCGTTACCACTTAAAACTGAGGCATTCAGGGGCGTATCTCTTACTTAGTACATCGGTCATAAAAAAAAAAAAAAAGGTGTATGATGTGACCAGTGAGTGTATATTAACCAGCATTTTGAATGATTGATGAACTTTTTTTCATTCTGGAGAAAATAAAGATGCATTTCTGATGTAACACTACTTGTTAGTATTTTTTCCTGAATATTTCCATAAAACAGTAGTAGCAGCGGGTTGTGTGGACTGATGAGGAGATCAAATTATTCTTCTGTTTCATCAGTGAAAATAACATGACAATGAGTAGATGGACAGTCTAGTGGATTCACCCTAAACTGGATGGAAACATCCATCTACATTTTCTTGTTTAGTTTCTGCAACATTACAAATATCTACTTGAAATTCTCTACCTTTATATGGAAATACGGTTATTTTAAGAAATTAATGATTAATTTAGAGAAAAAAAACATTGATTGATCACATCAGTATTTTGGACATAATAACGATGTCACAAACTGATGTTAGGTTGGTTGGGACGAGTACCGTTAGAGCGTCATAACAATGACCCCTGTTTTTCCATCTTCTGGAATAGACAGACCATACCACAGTAGATGTAAATAGTGATGGATACATTTTATTTGATCTTGGTCACAATGCTCCCCCTAACATAGCCCCTTCATGGTTCCCCAATAAAGTTTTGAAACCTAGTATTCCTGAAAGCGAAACACCAGATTAAGCTTGATCCCTAAACCATCCTTGGAACTGCATTGGTGGAAAAGGGCTATGCATGTACAAGATCTACTTACATTGTTTATTTATAACAGGGTCATCAGCTGTAGCCCTGGATCCCAATGGCACTATTGTTGAGGGAGGGGTTAGAGGTTGAAGGGTGATTCTGTTTTTCATGTAATGAAAGGTAATCCCTTTGGTGCAGAGGCAAATAGCCCCCAGGAGCCAGCAGTCCTTGAGGACAGCTGAGGCTATGAGGACACACTCTCTGGTCTATACGCATATATAAAGCCAAAAGCCCCCCCGCTGGGTCACAGTGGCGGGTGCTGAAATGTCATACAGACTGTGACACTCAGTGGTTTTAAGTCCTCAGCCCAGTTGCCAGTTGAGTCAAGACTTCAAAGCAGGGCAACCCCACCCCTCTACTGCCGCCGCCACCCCCCACCCCCAGTAAACACAGAGATAGAGAAAGAAAGAAAAACGATGGAGAGATGGCAAGATGACGACAGAGACAGAGAGCTCACACTGTTAGCGTTCCGAGACAAGGCTGATTGCTTTAAGGCAATTTGCCAGCCAACCTTGACCTTTCCATGCGCTTGGTCAAGATCATCATTGTGAGTCAGGCGAGCTGGAGACGAGAACAAAAGCAAACATGAGCCCAGAGAGAAGGGGAGGGGGGAATGGAGGCGGCAAGAGAGGCAAGATGACACTATAGCACAGCCTAGCCTGCCGGTGGCAGTCAGAAGCACAAACGGACACTTTATGCTTATTTGAATTTCCAAGGCCAAATATATTCAACACACAAACCTTAACTCTATAACGCTAAATGTATCATATTTGATACATGTGCTTCTGAAGTCCCCTACATGATCAGTGTAATTTTTGTTTTAACACGATGTATATACACATGCAATACACAGATAATCCACCAAAGGGGAGGAATTTGAGGCTTTTCCAGTGACACTACAAGATAGTCATTAACGAGGAAGGAAGAAGAACTTTGCAAATTACCAATTTGTTAGACGCATTTGTGTTATATTATGTTGTTTTTTTGGTAAAAAAATAATAATATTTGAGCATTGATACCCAGTGTATCAAATATGATACGAAAATGAAACTCAGACATGGAAATTTACATTTGAAAAAAAAAAATTGTTTGGTTGCTGAGAAGGACCAGTAAAGACTCCAGTTTCAAAGAACTGGAATTTTCAATCAATATTCTACAGTTCAGGCTTTACAGAGTTAAGTTAACGTTTATACCATAAGCCTTAATGGTCTGTTTGGATTTAGGCTCATCATGAACATAATGACCCTGCCCTGACTCACATGTATGAACAAACACACAACAAACAGTCCACTTTCATATCAACATAATGAAAGAGGACATTAAAATCAGCATATACAGTTTCATTTAATTGTTTTAGTTGATGTTGAAATTCATGAACACACGATAGCACTAATTGCTTCTGTGGCTGCATTTTGTTGTTGCTCTTTTTCTCTTGTTACACTTTCAAGTCCTGACCAGTTACAATATGTTCATTCAAACTGTGCTTTGTCAGAGATGTCAGATCAAATACTTGTCCAGCACCTCATTGTCCTCCAGTGTCTCTACAGCTGTCTATATTCAACTAGTTGCATTTACTAATTAACTCCCACCAGATCGGTAATGTTGCAAATGTTGATCTACGTAGAATGATCTAAAAGTGACATGAATTTCAAAATGTCTGTGAAACTGAGGTTACAAAACAAACTGATCTCAACATTTAGTGATACTCAAACCTAAACCTTAAACATCAAGATCATATTCCATGTATGCCCCCCCCACACACACACACACACACACATTTGGGACATAGTCTTCCATATGTGGTTGTAAATGAAGAGCTGATTAGACATCTATTTTATTTTATATATTTGTCAGTCTTGTCAGCATCTGAACATACAAAATACCACTTAAAGTAAAACATTAACTGTATTTCACTTTGATGACCAGGAAATTCTAAGTTATATGCTATATATCATATTTGTATTATGTTTAATTTTCTATTAGATTTCTTTTTTTCACTTCAGTAGTGGCTTTTCCATTGGACATCTGTGCAAAACTTGAGTAATATTTATTAAATGTTGAAAAAAAAACTGAAGTGCATAATGTTGGTTTTTCCATTAAATCATCAATGTGATGATTTGTTTATTTATCGTGAGATGCCACGACAAGCCATTCCATAAACATGTCGATGAACATAAATATCGTGTGGATTTACAGATGTATCCATTATTATTACCGTATTAGTCCGAATATAAGACGACCCCGATTATAAGACGACCCCCTCTTTTTTCAGTCTTATTTCAATGCAAAAAACATTGGGCCAATACGGTATATATTATCCCTCTATCCCATACTAAATTATAAACTGATTGGGTTTCCTGGTGTGTACACACATACTGCGGTATATTTCTTATAAAACTCTTCTTTGCTTGTTGTAACATCTGTCGACATTCTTTTTTTCTTCTTCATGTGACTCTAGTTGCGGAAAAAGATCTTTCCATTGCAGTTTTGTGTAATATACAAGTTGCACTATGGCCGAAAAACCACCTCTTGCTAGCATAAAAACGGTCAATCAAAAAACAAGAGGTTTGGTGAAATTGTCTTTTTTCCATTAGGCAAATATTTATTAACACATTATATTCATGCAATTTAAGGATCAAAGGAAAAGCGACTAATGACACATATAAACCTAGACTGTGTTTTTATGCATATAGAGATTATTTCTTACTTTATGGTCCCTACATTTCTATTTTTTTTTACCAGGGAGACACGAACTACCAACAAATAATTTCTTGTATGTGTTCATGTACTTGGTGATAAAGATGATTCTGATGTTGTGTATATTTCATCCCTACAACAAAAAAAAATTGTCTATGATAAATAAGACAGTTCCATTATAGTTGTTACATTTAAGCGTTAACACAGTGTTGTGAATCCAAGATGTTGCGGGATTAATTACCCGGGATCATTAATATAGAGCTGTTGCAAGGATGCCTCTGAACTCTGCAAGGCTCTCAATCAAAATCACATAAACAGGTACTTAGGGACTAACTGAAGATTCCAGTTAGGACTGAAGGAGTGGGGACAATCAGAACACCTTTACACACACACACACACACACATACACATATATTCTCAGAGAATCTTAATCAGCGCCTGTGCCGAGCGGTAACTCCTGCATCCGTTATCGATTGTCCGCCCAGGTTTGTTTGTCTTTGGGTGCCTGTGGGAATCCCCCTGGAGTCCGGGGAGTCAATGAGAGTGGAGCGCAGAAAGACTATCAGCCAAGTAGCAGCAATTAGCCCTGGGACACAGACCTGCATGTCTCCTTTGGTCAGCGGTGCAACAGCAGACACACAGCAACACGGCCAGACCAGACAAGAAACGAGTGTGAGGAGAGACTCTGCTCATTAAACAACAGCACTGGAGGCCCCTGACAGCATCACAAGACCAGGGGAAAAAAAAAACAACAAACCAAACAGCCGCTTTAAATATACCACCATACCGGGCAGGATTGCGTGCGGAGAGTGTAGGTGTGAGTGCATGAACATGAGCATGTGTGTGCTGAAATGTGATAAGCTATTAGGCTATTTTTGGGTAGTGTGAGTATCGTAGTAAAGCCTTGCTTAACTTCAAAGAGAGGAAAGACAACGAGATACGGTGAAAGAAAAAAGGCAGTGTCCCTGTGTGTCGGTCGGCGTGTTTCAATCAGGTTCCGAGGTGAATAATGTGGGTTATTTAGTTTTTTTTTTTTATTTAGCGAGAAATTAACCAAAAACTAAATTTTTTTTCTATGTTTCTATGAAAAAAAAATGCAATACAAGGATTAAAGCAGCTGTGATATTTGTCATATACAGGTAGTCCTCGGGTTACAAATGAGTTCCGTTCCGTTGTAACCCAAATTTGTGCACAAGTCGGAATTAACCCTTTATTACCCTTAAATACCCCCTAAATCTCTAAATAACTAAATACATGTATTATACTTCATATTAATAAAATGAAGTAAAAAATACAATACTGCACTTAATGTACGTACAGTACATAGTACGTATGTAGAGTAATGGCGCCGTACAGTAATAGCGGATGACACTCTGGCATCGTAAAAGTCGAAATAACGTAAGTCGGGTACGTCGTTACCCGAGGACTATCTGTATTAGCTAAAGGTACTGATAAAATCCTTAAAACAGAACTGCTGGTTTATTATTAAGGTTTGGCTATTGTGATAAATCCTATTTTGTAATCCTACTGGTGTACAATGAGCTGGTTACTCATTCACGAATCGCGATAATTTAATGTATGGATTGCAGGTCGAGATTTCTGTATTTAAACGTATAATATCTAACTTTTTTTTTTAATTAAAATGTGAGTTTCTCCTGTCTGTGCATTTGACCCCAGTACTGATGAAGACCTGGTGTCAAAGGCAGCACACTACTCCAAAATGCTAATGCTAATCGCTAGTGCTAATGCTAGGTGATGTGTGTATTAAGATACGTAAGAAGCAGAGACTGAATTTTCCTTCAGTGACTTCAGTAAAATTCTAATCAGTATAACAGCCACTTTTATTTGGTTATCCGTCATTAGCATCATATCCCGAAGAAACAGTTAAACATCTATCAAACATCACAGAATTACATTTAAGTAATAGAGCTCTAACTTTTTTTTATTATTATTAT
>JAPSES010000105.1:5114381-5126926 GCA_029822895.1 Maxillicosta whitleyi | reverse complement strand
GACAAGACGACATCAGCTGGATTGATGCCAAAATAAGTTACAATATGTTCGAGGAGTGGAGTTTGTTGTGTCTGGAACCACTTGTTCAATTCTAGATCTGGACTTGGAGACCATGTAATACACTGATGTTCTGTTTATGTTCTAAGGGAATATATCAGCTATAATTGCAAAGGACTATAATGTATTCCATGCATTAAGTGCTTTATATGCACAAAAAAAAAAAAAAAAAAAAAAAAAAAAAATCAACAGACTGAGCACACAACATATTACCCTTAATATAAAGTAGCTTTCAACTCTGTGTTTGGTTCGTCTTGTAAATGTTAACACATGTTGCATCTTATAAATAAATTCAACATAATGGAAGCAAAATAAGTCTTGAACTTAGAAGCCTTATCCTTGATGACCAATCTTAAATGTAAATGTTTCTTTTCATTGTCAAATGAAGTAAAGTAAACTAAGAAGTGCCATCTGTGATGTCTTTGGAGCTATTTATTAGTGTACATAGATGCTGCACCTCCTACACACAGATTTCAATTTCCTTTTGAGAGAAGCTTTTATGGCAGAGCCACTTAAAGTTTCACAATTTGTCATGAGCACACTTCCACACGACGCCTTGTAATAATTTATTCACTTTAATTCAACCTTGTTTCCAACTGTGCCACAGGTGCAAAGTGAACCTCTAGTTATAAACTTGTCCAAAAACATGTCTCCATACTACGTGCTCTCACTTTGTGACCAGAAGACGAAGAAAAGGGAAAAATGGAGAATATTATGACTTTCTTAGAGGTCACAATGAGAGGAGCAAAACTGGAATAGGCAAATGGTAAGTGAAGGGAGAAGAGGAGTGAGTCACTCTCGCTATCTCCCCTGACAGCTGTTTCCATCTAACAAGCATGCAAATACGCTCAATTCAAAGCACTAGTAGTAGAGTGCATGGTGTCAATTGAAATGATACCTAACACATGCTGGATGAGACAATTTTGGAGCTTCAAAGATAGTTCAAAACCAGGACACAGAGCGTTATGAATGTTATGTGAACCTACTTCATATGCACAAATGGGGTATGAACACGGACAGATGAAAATCATCTTATTTAGGCACGCAGACATTATGGGTTGTCCAATAATGGTTATGTTTGGGATTAAAAGCAGGAGGTTATTCCAGTAAAAAAAAAAAAAAAAATTAAAAAATGCAGCGACAGCAATTGAAAAAGTGACCCTGTTAATAGTGTTCCTGTGGAGATTATACTTCTGTTAACAGTTCTGTCAAAGATTGTTATTGACTATTATTCAGCAAACTCTTTAGTTCACAGCAAAGAAAAAAAAAAAAAAAACGAATGTTGACAGGGTGCAAAATAAAAGTCAAGTCACTTGAATATTTAACAAAAATAAATTAAAGGGGTCTGACTTTGCTTGCAGGCTTTTAAAAGCTCGAAGTGCATTCCATTTATGCAAACTCTCATCTTCACAATCATTATTAAGTTCATAGTATTTCTGCGGTTTTCTTGTTTACATGAGGAACAAAGAAGACATTCGGTTTGTTCTCGTGCTCCCACTGAGAAGCCGTCACTATTTTTTACTTTTCTATAAACACGTAAGAAAGTAAAACCAATTAATTTCCCCCACACTCATTTCACACTTGCCAGTAGAGTGTTTGTACTATCTGGCATAGAAGTTGTTTGTAATTCAACAACAAATACGCAGTACAGAATGTTCACTAAAACTCAGCAGTTTATAAAGCTCCTGTCTGGCTGTGGTGACTGAACTAGGTAAAAGGGAGAGTGATGGAGGGCCGAGTGTATTGGTGTAGTTAAGAGATGGAGAACTGTGATGGAAGAAGAAACTGAGGCAGGTGAGCAAAAGACTGTCTGGAACCTGCTCCAGTTTTAAAGGTGAAGCAGCTAAATAAAGCTCAGATTAGGACTCCTCTCACTGTGCTCACTCCTTCTGTTTGTTTTTGTGTGTGTGTGTGTGTGTGTGTTTGCTCCAGCTCGGGAACCTCTGCCACTGTGATGGAAGTAGGCCAGAACTGTAGAGAGAAGCAGGAGGAGAAGAAGCAGGGAAATACAAAGCAATAAACATGACAGAAGTCAAAGAAAAAAAAGTGATTCGAAAGGTTTCAGAGCTGGAGTTTTTTCCTTTTTCGGTGTGATATGTGTAATAACTGCCTGCAGATGTGTTAGCCTGTGTGCTGTTAACATGTACGTGTGCTGAAACAGGTTCAAATACAGGTAAGTGGTGACCAACAGAGCTAATCTGTGTAGCTAATCGGTCTGTTTATGACAACATTACAGGACGTGAACTTTAATATAAGGGTCCTAAAAAAAAAAGGACAAAGAGGTTAAAAATATTGCTATGTTATGAAGCAAGCTTAGAACCACTTTCTGTCTATTTTAAGAATAAATGTTTACTGAGATAAAATAGAAACAATTTAAAACAGATAAAACACATTTTTATACAAAAATCTGCATGTAACACGGTAAAAAAAAAATATGTGGAGTATCATTTTATTCTCTCACAGGCACATTTTGGGAATTCAATTAATTATGCAAGGGAGAGTGTTTGATTAAAGTGAAAACGCTGTTGCAAAATCACTCGCGATTTATTTATGTTTAAATAGGCAGGATGTACATATGGCGCGAGTGGACACGATGGGTTATGTACGGAACCTCCAATGAGACTGCTGATTCATGAAAACCCCACTAGGATCATCACATTTAACAGGGTATCTTTAGTGATAGCGGTATACAAGACCATTTCAAGCCATGTTTTACAGATCAAATACATTGACATTTTGGTCGTTTTTTTCTGTCGCAATTTTGTTCCTAGTTTTGGCCTCGATATTTTATCAAAAATCCGTTAATTTTGCGATGGCTCAGAGCAAGAGTATATATTTTTTGCATTTATCTGAGGTCATCATTAGATATATTCTGGGGAGAAATATGTCTGAATTTCTCTTTTATTATTGGGTCTTAAAAGCTGGGAAAGTGTCAGGTACCAAAATCAACCCAGTTTCATAGAAGTACCCATAATTCACCACTTTAATTATGTTAAGGTCAAAGACTATAGGAGATGGATGGACTCTATACTGCTACAGTTTGATTTGTTTGTTGCCATTGTGAGCCATCAAGTTTGATATTTTAACTCAAAATGCAGCCAAAGGGGAAATATCTTGAAGTTATAATACACCAATGGCTGCTGGGGAAGGATTAAAAAAAAAAAAAAAAATCCTAACTCCGACAAAACTACAGTGACTTTCTCTCTAAATATATCCTTTTTTTCTAGGTGTCTTTCTTGTCTCATTCATTTTATTAGCAACTTCTAAAATATGTTCATGTGATCCCTTGTTGAATTTTTACTCCATTATTCATTTCCCAGGTTAAATTGAAGGCTTTTGCGTCTGCTGTGTCTGTTTGACATTTTTCAGAATTTATCTTTATTTAATCAAATGCATTCTTACCTGCAGTTAACAGGTTACATTTGCTTGATCATATTCACTGTTACATAGTCGCTAAGCTAGTATTTAGCATTTTCTCACTCATGACCCCTCCCATGACTGCAGATGACGCCCTCTTTATCCAAACGTGGTCACCTCTAGCGCTGTGAAGCTAATATGGCAATGACATCACAAATCATTGGCTTCGAAATGGAAGTTGATAAACCAGTGGGTGAGTATTTAGCCTATAGCTTATGTTTGTAGAGATCTGTGACAGGTGGAGGGATGATATGGTACAGAAAACGGTACTAATGCTATGTTCACTTACTTAGATCAGAAATGTTACCATATGTTTGATCAAACTAACAAACTCGTGCAAGTATAGAAATAGACCATTTAATATGATAATTAATTAAGCTAACATTAAATGTAGCTTAGGTATTCTAACATGGCTATGAATTGTAAATGCATATACTAATGAAGAGTCATTTTCCTGACAGAATTCAGATGAACTTGTCAATTTTCCTTCTTAAGTACAACTACAGTAGTGCTGCATGTTAGACCAACATGTGTTTTATTCAAACAAACACACTCTTCAAAAGTATCTCAGCAGGCAAACAAGCTGTCACTCAAACCACTGTGTACTTTGTGGAATTTTAAAAGCCACCTTTCATCCCACACATAGAGCCCTGTGTGTGCCATACATTAGTCAGTTCTTTGGAACAATCCTTCCCTTTAAATTCAACCCTTTTGTCAAAGGACCAGATGTGGTGAACCATGCAAGTGTAGACGCCATGAATGAATAAAACATTTTTACCCTGAAAGACAGCTCTACAGTAGGTGTTTAAGAAGTAACACTAAGAAAAAAATCGGAGAATTTGGTTACGCTAATGTTTCATGAAGTTTACTTCGTAGTTTGCTTAATTATAATACTGAGCCTGTTAGCATAATTTAGCTACAGTGGCTATCTTTAGCATTTATAAGGAATGTGTTCTTGGGTGTTTAAGCTAGGTGTGTTCATATATTGCACAAAGGTGACATTACCTCACACATGTATTCAAATGTATCAGGTTTTTATTTGGTGGTATTTATCAAAGTTACTGTCAGGTTTGCGTACCCCCAGCTACACACTTGTGTTTAAACATATGTTTGGTTTCTATCCTGTTGTCCAAAAAGAGAATAAAATGCTGTCCTATTCTGACAAATCACCAAAAGACCATTTTTGTTTCTTTTGGACTTTGACAGAATCATGCCACAAATTACACATGACATTCATGAAATGCAAATATTTGTAAGTCAATGAATTTATAATTTGTAAAACCCAATATTCCACAGAGCTGCTGAAGATGTAGCTGTAAACACTCCAGAACTGTACTGATTTTATATTATTTTAATTCTGTTTCCAAGGGAATGATGGAAAACATGCCAAGGTAACAGCCTGAAAATCTTTTTAGCAGAAGGCAACTTTATTATATGTAAAATTACCCTTTCTATTGGGGTGTCTTGTGCTTGTAGTAGACGGCACAGTTTAAACAGGATCCTAGTATTTGTCTCAGTGTCTAGTTTGTACCATGGGTCACACTGGACAGGCTGAGAGGTTACACACTGTTCCTGGTGAAAACTAGAAAAAAATCATATTGTCCAGGAATAGCATTAAAAACACAGGTTAAGTCCAAGCAGTATTATCAGTGAGCTAAAACAGAGGCAATAAACTATACAGAATAAGCGGTTCCAGGAACAACAAACCCCACCCCTCACACATATTGTATCTTATTTTGGCATCGATCCAGCTGATGTCATTATGTTGATGCGTGTGCTGATGTCAGCATATCAATTACTTCTATATATGTGCCAAGTTAGTTGAAACAAAATGTATATTTTTATAGACATGTGATATGCCATTATATGTAAATGGGAGGAAAAAAAGGTTTAAAACATACATATAAAATTTGAACTTTGACCTACCGTTTCCAAACTGTAACCACATCCATTCTGGAACACTGGCACTCTCTAAAGCCAATTTGCTACAGACATTTGAAATTTCGACCAATTTAAGTAAATGAGTTGACAACATATTTTAAAAATGTATTAAAAAAAATTCGAACTTTCACCTACTTTTCCCAAAATGTAATTAAATCTATTCTTGGGTCACTGGCAAAGTATAAATGCAATTTGGTATGAATTCAACATATAGTTTTGGTGCTAGAATGTAAACAAACAAAGAAACGAACCCAACCAAAAACAATCGCCCTTGCTTCCCCTTCAGGGGGCGGGGTCAAAATGGCAAATGCAAAGTCAAAGAATCAAAATGTCAGTCTACAAACCAATGACTGATGTCACGGTGGACGCCTTCACTTCTTTTATATAGTTACTGGTTATAGGCCTTTGAAATGACCTAGCAATGGTTATGAAGTCACAGCTCACCAGCTAGTGGTGTAATTGTGGCTGTGTCCTGTCTATTCAGAAGCTACGGCCTATGCTCTTAGCTCCCAGTGATTACAGCTCAGCAGCCGAGCTTGACAACACACAGGCAGAGTGTAATCAAGTCAGAGAGAGGGAGGTGTAATCAGCATTTCCCCTCCAATCAGCCCCAAAATCACTGTCTCTAATCTGCAGCCAGCCATTGATGGGTTTGATTGATAGAATGGATTTGTTATCTGGCTGTGGGGGTCTGCAGGGAGCAGAACAACAAGCAGGAGCAAGAGACACAGTCAGCTTATCAGCTATCGCTACATTTGTTACCGCTCCCCTTGTTGAGCGAGCTGAGCTTTTCCTCACAGGCTACAACTGCAGCTCTCCCCTCATTTATCATACAGAAGAATTAAATGTGGACACTTCAAAGTACTTCCACACACAAGGGTCCCCCGGGGGCACGTGTTTTCTCCCTGTTTAAAATGGAAAGGGCCAATCCATCACTGGTTGTTTGTGACGGAAACAGAATCCACAGTGAGTCTTTATTTATTTATTTATTTTTACATGTGTACGTGTACGCCTGCAACCATGCTCTTTGCATGAATTAATTACATGCTTATATATATATAAATGTGTGTGTACGTGCAACTTGTACATGCCAGATGCACAGTGAAGATACAGAATAATGCTTTATCAGCAAGTAAATACCATGACTATAGCATATACTGCCTGCACACTTTTGATAAATCTTCGCTTCTTATAGTGTACTGAAAAATCCTAACAAATGTTCAAACAAATATGCTCATTTCCAAAGAGCATGTGATGAATGGGCTTCATTGATTTTGTGCATGAAACTAAAACAATAGAGACCAAGACAAATGCTCGGTCTGTTTAAGATAACAAGGCAGCTTTACAACGCTCTGTGACAGAAATGGGATCAACTAACTCAAGAAAATAAAAGATGAAATGTAAGTTAACCGATAACAATCAGTAAAACTAATCATATTTTAGGTTTATTTGAATATGACCTTGACTCAATGTTGGACAAGTTCAGTCACTAAAAAAAACATCTTCCTCCTTGACAAATATTTTTAAAATCACTCTAATGGATTTTTGTTTTAATTTATTACAATCTCTTCCCAGGTTTGTGTTCGGGATAAAGTTCTGTATTCAAGCTGCTCCTGCAGAAGTTTCTTTCGCAATCTTCAAACCTCCACAGCAGCCACTAAATGGACTTTGGGCCGATTTATTTTTTTTTTCCCAAGGACAAAAATTTTAATTTAAGTTAAATTCTTGCTTGGGACAAAAACAGAAGAACTAATAAATTGGGCAATTTGTAGTGAATAGTGATTATTATTTGCAATTATTTTTAATTCATTGTTTTTCCCATCTCGAGACTTGCATTCATTGTAGTTGTGAAAAATAAAAATGTATTGAAAATCAATACTGTCATTTAATTCTCTAGATTTTTTTTTTTTTTTTTTTAACATTTTCTCTCCTGGGAAATACAAGGCCATCCACACTGACAGTCGTGTTAAAGGTATATTTCTTATATGTGCCAGTATAAAGGCCTTTACACACCATAAGCTCTGCAAATAAATGACATGAAAGTCACCTATTCACATTTCTTCAATAAAAGATCCAAACACATGTGCATCAGGTTCATCCTAGAGCACATTATGTGGAGTCTCATCTATGTCCAGTGTGTTTGAACCAGTGTTGTGGATCTGATTCACATGTTCAAGTATCCTGATAGTGATGCTACTCTACATGTTCACCTTCATTTCATTATCTAACTCATGTGTTTCATATTAAAGGATTTGACAACAAATCAACAGGTTCGGATGCATTGTTGACAAGTTTCCTTCAAGGAATCGTGGATACCTTGGTGCTTCTATGAAACTGGATTCATTTTGGTACCTGGCACCCCCCACCCCCCAGGTTTTGTACCTAATGATGACCTCAGATGAATGTAAAAAATAAAATAAAATAAAAATATTCTCTTGCTTTGAGTCATCCCAAAATGAATGAAATTAATGAAAATGTTGGGGCCAAAACAGGAACATAAAATGCTACCTCGGTGTCCAAATGGCTCCAAATGCTACCGCTATAAATAAAGACACAGTGTAAAATGAGATGATCCTAGTGGTTTTTCTAATCTAAACATATGTTTGTTTGTTTGTTTTTTCATGAATCTCAGTCTCACTCCAGGTTTCATGTGTAACCCATCGTGTCCGCATGCGTTACATGCAGAACCTACCCAGTTAAACGCATAGAAATCGTAAATGATTTTGCAACAGCGGTTGTTTTTGTGAAACTCTGCCTTGCATGTTTCGTTCAATTCCCCAAATGTACTTGTGAGAGAATAAAGGGATTTTCAAACAGTAGCATGTAGTTTCATGTCCTTTTGTGTTATTAAATATGTCGAATAATATAAAAAAGTGTTTTAGCTAAATGGGTTTCTATTTTATTTCAGTGAGTATTTATTTTTAAAACAGACCCAAGGTGCTTCCAAACTTGCTTCATAACATGAGTCTACATCTGGTTTGGATTTTTAGCCCCTCCGTACTGTTTTTAATGACCAGTTTCATAGAAGGACCCGCCTTTATTTACACTGTTAAAGGAGCAAAATCAACCAAGGTTGCTTTTTTTTTTGTTGCATAATATTTATTTTCTGTATGAAAGTATTCTTGGTAACAATTAGAAAAAGCAAAAAGTATAATGATGTGCAAATAAAGGGCATGTAAAAAAAAAAATTAAAATTGCCTCCAGTGCGTAAAGACCTTAATAAGAAAACTACGGTCTATATGTAAAGTGCTATTTGAAATTCACAATAATCTGAGACCATTAAAATTGTATCAGCTTAGAAGGCAATCATTTTTTATATGCACCAATATAAATGGTAATTAACAACAAAAAAAAAAGTGCTCCATGTTCAAGTGCAAGTGGAATTCTGAAAAGGTCCACGGCGGTCTACAATGAGGATGGATTCTACTGAGAGTTCACAATGATTCATGTTTTTACCACAGAAACTATTCGGGTAGGTCCTCCTTCACAACTGAACTTGAACTCTACATTCACACACATACACGATAGCTCTCATGCAAGGTCTGCGTGGTTTATTTGGCAGATGTTTTATACCGGATGCCCTTCTTGACACAATCCTCTCCATTTATCTGAGCTTTCTAGAAATCACAATTGGAACTAGAACTCAAAGTGCTTCAGTGTAAACGTATTACTGTTCAAATATTGCTGGGCCTTACACAATATTTGCCTTTACGAGCTTTTGTTTCGCTAATGATTGTAACAGAAGCAGGTTGGAACCAATGGCTGGATTATGTAATAGTTCTCTTATCTTTCCTATATTTGAGCATGTTGTTTGTTCATGTCTGCAGAAATAAACATAACACATATGATGTAATATGTATGTAACATGTGTTAAAAGATGCTAAAAATAAATAAATAAATAAGGTAAGTAGTTGACCATCCTTGAAAAGTAAACACAGAGGTTTCAAGGCTTAACAGGACATTACGTAACCTCACTGTTGTATTTTTTTTTGCGGACTTCCTCAAGGTTTGGACGAATGCTAGCACTTGTTTTGTTTGTTTGTTTTATATTGTGTTTTTGTGTTGCCAATGCGAGAGGAAAAGTGGGCCATGTGAGCATTAACTCTGAGATGTCAGTAAGAAATCATGTTAATTTTGTCCATGAATAATTGTACAGTAAAATGTTGTGTTATGATCTAACAGTTATTATTTTTTTTTGTTTTGTTTTGTTTAGTTGTCCGCTTTGCCACAGTCATTGTAGCTCATCTATCAATTAGTGGTTGATTTGGTCGATGGAATCGACCTTCTTCATTTCTATTTTTCTTATCTTATGGACACAAATATTATCCAGCTACGAGAAAATAAAGCCCCCCCCCCTCTCTCTCTCCTTTACATCTTAAAACAGTATGGGCACTGTATAGACCTCATTACATTATTACATCACCTTTAATATAATATTTAACACTTTAGTCTGTTCATATAATTTATAATATGTATTTTACTTAGTGTGTTCATTGCTATTCACCCGGTGTCCCTTTTCCCCACTCCCTTCTGGGGGAGTGGCTACTGTTCCAGTTGTAGCCACCTGGGGCTCAATGATAAGTGGACTGGATGGACCTGCACACCCTCATCTATCTCCTCAGACTAGATGGACCCCCATCCAAATGCATCATAATAGACCGGAACCACATCCAGAAATGGACGTCCATCTGTCCTGGTGCATCTATAGGCTGTCCGTCCATCTCTCCTTTACTCTGGTTCTCCCTGAGGTTTGTCTTTTTAAAAAGGTTTTTAGTTTTTCTTTGCCAAGAAGGAGGATCTAAGCGTGGGGGATTCCCAGGACATTAATCCATCTCCTTCATCTACTGTTTATTTGGCAGTTTTTTTTAATTCGGTAAAGCCCCGTGAGGCAGCCTTGTTGTGATATATGGCTCTACAAATACAATATAATTTAATCCAAAAGGTAACAAGATGGTCTTCTGTGTAAATATGTTCCACTTTTTCCACATTCAGTTTATGTTTATTATGATCCCCATTAGCCTCAGCAGTAGTCTGCGTAGGCTACTCTTCCTGGGCTCATTTTACTTTACATCATTACATTTTAAAACAGTTGCACAATTATTCCAGCAAGACAATTAAACACATACAAGTACAATAGTAACGCCAATACTATATCCTAGTATGACCTTTGAACAAAAACAAATATTTAGTCATTTTAATCTATGGAGGAGTATTAGAATCATTTGGAATAAAACAATTTAAGCTGTTTCTTGAAGCTTCGAATAGAAGTTTGTTGTTTTACACACAGTGGCAAAATATTCCTATTTATGCCTGGGATGCATGGGGTCGCCGGTTCAATTCTGGCTGCAGACACATGCAAAAACTGAGCTGCCAGTGAGGGTCCTTGGGCAAGACCCTTAATGCTCCCGCCCAATGGGCAGCACGGTGGCGCAGTGGTTAGCACTGGTGGTTAGGACCATGGGTTCTTTCTGTGTGGAGTCTGCATGTTCTTCCCATGACTGCGTGGGTTCTCTCTGGGTACTCCGGGTTCCTCCCACTTCCAAAGACATGCACTTGGGGAATAGGTTGAAAGGGTGGATGGGCAAAATATTCCATTGATTCATGGCTCGAAACATGACCGTACGCTGGCTCTGATTCGTTTTACATTTTGGCAGCGTAAAACTCTGTGCTTCAGCGTGCCTTGTTTGGTAGTGATGTCTATCTTTACTAAAAGGCAATTTTTTTTGTAGAACATAGATGGTGATCTTGTAATACTAATACTTCTTACATACAATACTGATAGAAATCATAAAGTCATACCACCATTCATGAGAAGTAGTAAGTGAACATTTTTTTTTTTACTCTTAACTGTCAAGAACCTATTTCACATATCAGATGATGCCTGAATTGATCAAAACTCCTAATACCGCCCAAGAGACCTCCGTCAGTGCGTCCTGTCAGAAATTCCTTAAATGTACACGGTTCAAATAGTAACTTCACAAAAATTCTAAACTCAACAAGTGCACCAGAATGTGAGCCTGTGTGTCAAGTGCATTGAGCCAGTAATGCCCAAACTGAGCTGGGCAGCAGCACATAGAATCAGCAGCATCAGTAGCAATAGGCAGTGCACCTCCAAGGCCAAAAAGCAGCAGCAGCAGAGGCACAGGAAGAGGGTCTGTCAAGACTCTGTCCAGCTCCTAATGGGATGTTCTTGTTGTTGCCAGCGGATAACCTTCATCCTGTGTTCTGGACTACAGATCAAAGAGCGCCTGGACTCCACAGAGCAACTGAGGCTGCACGGATGTAGAGGACAGACACACAGAGTAGAGTGGGAAGGGTAAGTAAAGGGTGAAACAACTCCATGTAAGAAGGCAAGAAATCAAACAGGTAAGAAAGAGAAAAAAAGGTGAAATAAAGAGAACAAAAAAGGATCCAAGCTTTCTTTTGCAGGGAGTGTGCATTGTGTCCCTGTGTTCTTTCACAAGCAGATTATAGCCTATTCTTCTATTCTCTCTTCTATTTTGGTAAGAGGAACCGGGGTGAAAAAAGGGGACGAGAAAAAGAAGATGAAAGCCAACTATAAAAGGGACTGTGCTGACTTTTCTAAATCTAATTGAGGGAAGCTGGAGATGGATATGGCTCTGAACAGCCCAGAGTTGGAGCCGCACAGGACAGCATCACTTCCATCTCTTTTCCACTGACTCGAACCTGGTGTTATAGTGCTTTTTGCTTTGGGACTTTTGAAGAGTTGGCATTTCTGTGTGCTAAAGAGCTACCATTGAGCCCCTGTCATTGCATCATAGTTTAGAGCTAGTGGTTGGCTATTGTTACCGAGCAGGATAGCAGTTATTTTTGAAATGCATGAATGCAAATTGGTGGTCGTTTTATCAGGATAGGAAGTGTGTTGCTAGCTACCATTACCATGGGACAGATACAGGAGGTCTTTTCTGCCATTTGTTTGTACAACAAACTCACATAATACCAAACTTAGTCAGAAGATACCTGTGCACTTTACTGTTTATTTGTATATTGTATTTCGATTGTATGCTGCTGCAGTTACATGTCAATTTCCCAGGGATCAATGAAGTGCATCTATCTATCTATCTATCTATCTATCTATCTATCTATCTATCTATCTATCTATCTATCTA
>JAPSES010000105.1:5066595-5080896 GCA_029822895.1 Maxillicosta whitleyi | reverse complement strand
TGCAATTGGAAGAGCAGTATTGTAGGGAGCAACATATTTCTGGAATAGCTATTTCCTGGGCAGTTTTTTTTTTTTTTTTTTTTTTTTTTGCTTGACGGATAGATTAAAACCTATCCCACCATAAATAACTTCTTTGACGAAAAGCCATTAAGAAAGGCCGTTACGAGTGTCTAAATGGAAGCCATTTCTTTTGTATGACTAAGAGTGTGGAGGGAAGAAGGAAGAGAGGGAGGAGGTTTGAAACGACGGCTCTATGTGCCAATGTACTTTTTCAATTTTGACATCTCCGAGGCCTATGAGTCATATTTCACTCAGTGGCCCAGAAAGAATGACAAATGATTTCAGTTGTTTTGTAGCAATGGAAAGTGAAAGGTGACATGGCTATCACTGAGGGCTTTGGCCCCACAAAAACACTTTAGCCGCAGCAAAAAAAATTCTCAGATGAAAACAAATACTGAAACAACAAAACAAGTATAAAACTTTTAGTAGCCACAGACTGTGTTCAGTGCTCTCTAAAATACTTTGAAATAAAGTAACAAGTAAAAAAAAAAAAAAAAAGACAAACATTTCAGTATTAAAATACTTTAAAATGACTGGATCTGTGTTTTGCATTTGATGGATTTGTGTGTTTAAATTACACAGTCTTTCAAAAATGATCAAATTCTGACAAATATACGGTTTAATTCAGTGTACTGGCCTCTTTCTTCTGGATACCTGTCAGTGACGTTAAGTGCCTACCAATATTACTTAAGGCTACTTCATTTGAGTAAAGGACAAAACAGGAGTATGTGCCAGATCATATTAATAAACCTGTAACACTTTACCTCCAGGGTTCTACCTACCATTATATGACTCAGGTGAAGCACTTAAGCAGATGAATGAACAGAGAAAAAAACAACTGTAAGATTTGTTTTTCACTCTGGAAAGAAAAGATTCTGCATTAGCTTCAGTGAACTGTGGTTTTAGACTGAGCTTTGTAAAACTAGGGCTTTTACATTAACTGTGAAACTAAAATTAAATGTTGACTTCAGAAAGCCTAACACTAATGAGGACATATAGTTCACATACTCCTTTATAGATTTTAATGGATTAGATTTTTTTAATAGCAATTTTCAAGGGACTCAAAGCACTTTACATTACTGATCCATAATTCATTTGCTCTCACATTCTCCCTCTGGTGGTGGTAAACTGCACAAGTACCCACAGCTGCCCTGGGGCAGACTGACGGAAGCATGATTGCCAATACCCACCCCCACCGAACATTCATACACCACCATGTGACACTGCAGGCAAGGAGGCTGAAGTGTCTTGCCCAAGGACACAACAGACTGACTATAGGACAGAGCAGGATTCAAACAACCAACTCTTCAGTTATTGGGCAACCTGCTCTATCTCCTGTGCCATAGAAGTAAGCAGAAATGCATCGTTTTCAGTCAAAAATCGACAACAGACTAAACTGGGAAAACCCTGACCTCACTCAAAGGCAATGATGACATGATATCTACAAAATATGTGTCGAAAGTCTTTGACCTCTACCAATGGTATTCTGACTAAACATGAAACATTCCAATGGTGGCTGTTTCACCATTGACAGTAAACTGAAGACTTCAACTTTGGTCATCTTTACTACTGTGACCCAATAGAATCAAGTCTTTACACTTGACGAACATTATCCTAATGGTTTCCTAATGAAGAAGAAAAGAAAAATGTATGCGTTTCATTTACAGTTAGACTTTAAATTGACCCAACCTGTTGCACCACTACAAAGTATTGTTTATCTCACAAAATGACCATTTGAATTTATCACTTGATCATTTGAAACCAATTGAGTTGATTTTAGATCGGGATCTATGGATGTTAAAGCTCATCACAGAGGCCCCCTGATCATTATGGAACTGATGTTTTTTCTCAAAATACTTGTATATTTAATGAACTGAGCCACTAACATTCTGGTTTCCTTTAAGACCCCAAGGTCATGACATGATTAATCCACAATATAAAAATCAACTAAATAATTTTTTCATTAGACTGCCTGTGACTGTAATTGCTGAATTAATACACTGTGCACTTAAAGCCCCAGCTATTAAAGCCTTAGGATTAAAGATATTTAAAAGTTTGAGTACTTGGAAAATGTTATGGCTCTCAGAATTGATGTTAAATGTAATGAGTCAGCTGCTATCTAACACGTGCAGATTTTAAGACATATATAATCTTAATATGTAGATAAAAAAAATTGTTAAGGTGTCCTTTAGTCTTTAAAGTCAACAATGCAATTAAAGCACAGTATAAATTGTACATGGATTCTTTTTTTTTTTTTTTTTTTTTGTTAATCTCCATGGTCAACATCATCACCTATGTGAAATGTAGAGCAGCACTTGGAATGGATATTAAGCTAACAAAACATAAGCTAACTATATACTTAGGAGAAATTAGTGAATGCATCATTAACAGTTGCCATTGTCAGGATACTGCATGGACATTACAAATCTAGGAAGTCAACAATGTAAACCAAACAGAAGCATATAGCATATAAATGTACATTGATTCTTCTTTTATCCAAATGGCCAACATAGTCCTCCACTGGCTTCTCTTGTTAGCATCACAATATAGGGATAGCACTTTAATTAAGTAATCCCTGTATTGTAACCATGTTAAGAAAACATCATAGTAGCCAAAGTCTGGTCCAAGCTAATGTCCACAACACTCAGATGTGCAGTCTTTCCTTTTACATATTATCATACGTTGATACTTGAACAGTATCACAACAAACTATGACTTTCTTGACTTGTATTATTATGTTTTGATGTCAAACATTATGGTAGTATAATTGGAATGGTATTTAACTTGCATAATTTGCTTTGTGGGAAAAAAATGGACAATAAAAATCAAAAATATGACAAAAGCGTACAGTATGTAATTGTCATTGACTAAAACATTGATTCTTCATATCTTGGTCAATCCACATCACTGTCTTTTCTCCTGTGTGAGCCAGAATGGGGACAGCACTCAAAAGAAATCACTAATTTATGAACCAAGGATAGAAAACAATGCCGTTTTGTTCAATTATAGACTGCCTTTGCTTTACTGTAGATCACAAACAATCAAACATTAGATACAACACATAAAACATTCAGAAGTAAGACATGTGGTGAAAATGGAGAAGGGGTTATGAGGGTTGTATGAATGACACAGTAAAGACACTCATTCCCTGACATGTATTCCTAAGAGGCCATGGGGTGTTGAGTAGTTGTGTGTTGAATTGTTAATGGAATGTCATGTATGGAGGGGGGGGGGGACTGTTAGATACATGAGGGTAATGGTAATGATGACACTGTGTTGATGGCTTCAACAATAGTGTAGTTTGTGGCCTGTTTGTGTGTTTGTCAAAGGAGTGGGTAATCCACATGACAGGGTCTGGGTGTATTGCGGCGTCAGGTACCAGCACTGCCAACACAACCTGTTTTTGACTCACGGCTCATAATAATACTGAGGATTTCCCAGTCACACGCTCTAAATGACCTAATTCTGAATCTAGAAGCCGGAATAGAACAGCGGGCTTACATATTGTGGCACCGACATTCACCGGGGTAGGTCTTTATTGAAGATATGTATTGGTTTAGTGAAGGCCAAGGTTCAGGGCAGACCGGGGTTAACTGCCATTCCCTGACAGCCCAGATGAGAAAGTGATGTGCACAGTGGGAGGTCACCGTGTGTCATTCTGCTAGCTAACACTGGCTCATTGGGAACCCGGCACGCTCCATTTAACTTCACAGGGCATTCACATTCAGTGTGTAACCACACATACACACACAAATACATTCACAATGAGCCCCTTGCTCCCCTAGTCTCAACTGTGTGTCCTTGCAGGGCTCCCTGGCTTCCTTAGCCTTCCTAAGAAGCCAGAGTCACTCTGCCTCATTAGGGTAATTGAGACAGGTCCTCCTGAGACTAAAGAGCTGCTGAATTGCTACCCACTCGCGCATTTAAAAGACTACTTAATCAAGCTCTTGTGTGTGCACGTTTTATTCTCTCTACTTCTCATCATTCCCTCACACTTACTTGTCATACTTTTCTTCCATTCCTTTGTTTTTAATTTTGTCTGGCAGGTCATTGAATGTGATACACCCAGTAAAGTGTCTGAGTGTTGATAATTTCCAGTGAGAAAATGAGCTCGGGATTTTCTATCTCCAGAAGTGGCAAAAGTGCACATGTTCTCTATTTTAAAAGAAGCATACGTGTCTATGTGAGGAAATAAAAAATAGAGTGGAGTAGAGATCTACAAAAGTAAAAAGTACTATTGTATAAGTCAACACATTGTGAGGATGGAAGACTATTGAACCATTCTTACGGCAAATACGAAAAAAATTAGATAATTAAGAAATGTGAAAATGTTTAAAAAAAAAAATGAAGTGAAAATCTATGGAACATATGAATCTATGAAACATTATGGTGTCTTTTCTCCACGGTCCACTCTTCCTTTTGTATCTGTGTTGTATTACATTATTTTCACCTTGTTTTTTTGTCTTTCACATTTTCCTAGTATGACCTATTTTATGTCTTCTACATGATTTTGTCATTTTCACCTTGTTTTTTTTTATACATCACTTTGTACATCCTGGGGTGTTTTTGCATTGTTTTCATCTAGTTATTAAATATGAATTCCGATTATACCCGTAAAAAGTAACATTAAAGGGAAAAAAAACATGAAGAAATTTGTAAAAATAAATAAATAGAGACTACAGATGTGTCTTTGATGTGTTATATATGTTGTGCATGATACATATGAATGAGCATATGTAATTGTGTCCCATCCATTAAGGCTGATGATGATGATATGATGGTGATGATATACAATACACACAATGATCAAGACAAAAATTAGATTTTCCCTCAGATGCCTCAATATATCAATATATTAAATGGTGTTGGAATATGTATATAGAGTGATTTGATAGTAAAAAAAAACAACAACAAAAAAAAACACAGATACCAGAGAATCTACAGCATAAAATCGGCCCACCAAAGGTTACACTCTGGCCCGCAGGATGAATTTGTGCAAAAATGACACTGAGGATATTAATAGTCAAGGGTGTCAAACTCCTTTTAGTTCCAAACTCAAAAATGTTAACAATATTTTGGCTGTTACTGCATGTTTTGTGTCTTTGTAGTGTAAAAAATAATAAACTGAGGAATAATGCTGTTAAAATTAAATTAAATTTCAGGTTATTCACAGTGTTTAAGAAAGGATATATAATTTGTAGATAATTACGTCATTTAATTTTACTGTTTTGCACTGAAAAAAAAGAGGACAAATTAAGAGTTCTCATTTATAGGCTATTATGCTGTTATTTTACTACATCTGAGGTCCAACTGTCCAACAGTGGCCCCTGAACTAAAATTACTTTGACATCCCTGATCTACAGTAATGAATTATTTGTAATGCATGTTCCTGTACTTCATTACTTTGCCTCAGTCCATGTCTGTACTACACCCTCTAGTCTGTAGAAGTGTGAATGGGTGACAGTAAAAAGCAAAAAAAAAAAAAAAAAAAAAATGCTGATCTGTAGATGCTCGGAAGGAAGGAACGAGGAAGGGAGGGAGAGATTGAGTGAGGGAGGAGACGGAAATCCACCACCTCAGCGATTCTACGGGGCCGGCTGCTCCAAGCTGACAAAGACACCCCGATTGCGGCCAGAGGTTGTCTCAGTGAGGAGAGGTGAGCCAGAGCGCCCGTCATGTAACAAGTCAAATTTAGCAATACTGCTGGGTCAGGTCAGACCTAGATTGAAGCTGGAGTCCCGCCTGGCACCGTGGCGCTCACCTCTTCTATTGCTCATCTGTCTGAACACAAATTACAGAACCTTCCTCCTTAAGGCAAAGAAATATAGACTGGAGGCTTCAGTGAGCCAGAGTTTGTGCGTGTACTTTATGCACAAACACAAGCACAAATCAAAATGAAGTGACGATCCTAAAGATGTCGGAGGATGGACTGATGCTCCCGGCGTGTTGTATTTTCTCCCAAGACTTGGCTCGACTAGATGAGGACAAAAACTCTGATGCTGTTTATCTGTTCCCATGAAATGAGGCAATGACAAGCAATGTGTTGAACAAACTACCTAGCACAAAACAGAGAAAAGAGAGAGTGTCACCGTAGAGACCTCTCCCTTTAATCATGCCCTATTTCTCTCTATTTCCATCTCCCTCGCTCTCTCTTTCTAACATTCACAATATATTTTTTTACAACTATCTCTGTTTTTTTTTTTTTTTTCCATTTTTCTTATTTCCCAAGCTTGGCGCGCGCACCCCCATCGCTTCCTTCCCTCTTATCAGTGACAGGCTGGAAACAGAAGTGAGATAAGGAAACGTCAAAGCCAATACAAGGTGTGGTGGTCGAACGCTGAGGCAGATTAGTCATTGACACGTTTGTCAGTTAACAATGGCAAAACGTGCTGCTCAGGCTGGTAAATGGGAACAGAAACAACGAGGTGAATTCTTCCTCATGATGCATTATGGGGCCCTGCGGTATTAATGTGCACTGACTGAGTGAGGCGTCCGTCCCCTGAGGTGGGACGAGACACATTACGAAAATGGAGGTGCCGCTGCATACCTTAATTATTTCCTGTCACTCAATCACTCATCATAGACATTTATAAGAACTGAAATACACCATCAATTATCCCATCATATCTGTGGCATCCCTCTCTAAACAGGTCTTTTTTTTTTACAATCAAATCACCCTATATACATATTCCAACACCTGCTTTTTTTCTATTATGTCCAGATCTGATCTGGGGTTAAAGGAGTTACTGTCAAGGATGGGATGAACAGCACAGCAATAATCACTGGTGTTTTGTAATCTATGCGTGACACAGATGTACTCGTGTTAAGTACAACCACTCCGGCAATAATTGCAGATGTCGGGCTGCGATTTGTTGAGACTTCACTTCATGTTTAAAGATATCCTAGATAGATATCCTACGACAAGGGCATAAAATGTAGTGTCTCCCACACACAGAGTACTTCAGGGGCCACAATATATTTAACTAAGTTTTAGCTCTACCATTGAGGTCATGAACGTACTGAAGCACACTATAAGCTATATAATCTATCTATCTGACTGTCTACAGTCTCCATTTGTTGTGAATAAGCAATTGGTACCTTAGTTTGTGTTGAATTGTCTTAAGATTATTATTATTATTAAAATTATGTGTAATTTCAACAATATTCTGCATGTTATTAAATGTTTGCTGTGATCTGTAAGTCATTTTAAAAATTAGAAATTGGTTTTTATTTTAATTTCAAACTCTAAAATGTTAACAATATTATGTTTGTTACTACATATTTGTGTAACACTGCATGCAATGTGCACGTATAAATGATAAATTGAGGTAAAATATTGTTAAAAATTGCACTTATTTTTCTCCCAAAAATACGTTTTTCAGGTTATTGGCATTTTTTGCTGAAAGTTAGTAAATGGAAATATTTTCATAATGTAATCATAATTAAAATGTTTTTTATTGCACTAAAACAAAGAGGAAAAAGTTGTCATTTATAGGTTATGTTATTATTTTACTGGTTGGGCCCACTTGAGATCAAATTGGGCTGGATGTGGCCCCTTTACTAAAATAAGTATGACAGTCCTGGTTTAAGGTGTTGGCACTTGAAATAAATAACAGCTTAACTGTGTCGAATGTAATACAAACAGTTAAATTAAAAAGTCACCTGCCGGGTTCTCTGTAAAAAAAAACAAAAAAGGCACTAAAGGAAGTTGACCCTATTCCATTAAAGCTCAGCTGATTGGTGAATAGTCAAAGTATTTTTCCATAATTGCCTGGAAATGACAAACTTATGTAGAATAAATAATCCAAAAATATAAAATACTGTAATTGTGGGAACAAACCACAGAAAGTACGCTTAAATTGTCGCTTTCAGTTGAAGTCACTGCAATTACACCCACTGATTTACTTATTGCATGCAACTGCTCGGTCTTTCATGTAGTGGAAATTACTTTGACATCTTCATTTTAATGTAACATAAATGCCATTTATGCACATGTAAGGGAAATAAGTACACACTCGGTAGAAGCTGGAGATAATTGACTACCGCTGTCCTATCATTAAAATCATCACAAGGTGTAGTATGTGGGTTAGACTGTGTCTTTACATATTTTTGGTGGAAAATGAACTACAGAATATAAAGGTTTTGCATGCCTGCACACTTTGCATAGTGTATTTCTCCTGCATTGCAATCAGGTATATAGCATATGAATGTCAGAATTATTATTCCTGTCCATTTGTCAATGTCCAATAACCACTAGTACTTTGGTAAAATGTAAAGATTATTGTAATTTCTACATGCCTTTAACTCAAACAGGCATTGATGATTATCATGCACTAAATTTTGATATTTTGACATCTTCAATGTCATAATATACAAAATGTATTATACAAGTGTGTGTATTAATATGGCTTGTGGTTCCTCAGGTCATATTAATACTGATGTCTAGGGACTGAAGCCAGTACCTGAGTTGTTACTGTTTTTAACTTCATTTCCTATCATGCAGTGCGGTACTGTACTTCTGGTCAACCAAGCAATATGATTGTAACATTGTTGTATTCCAAAATTACTAATATTTCCCAAAATATTGGTCCTATCAACTTGCTGACATATTGAAGGTGTAGATGGGCCTATTCCTCATCTGTAGGTATCAAATAGGTACCATACTCAGTACTCAACTATGCATGCGCACACGCACACGCACACACACTTCCAGTATTGATATAGATATTATTTTTTTCAAACAAAATACTGAAAGTTGATTATTTTTCAATCAGCACCAACCCACTGAAGTATCTGTTTATTTCCATTGGGCCCATTCCATGTTTTATAGTGTTGTCTTCAACCTCTCCGCCAAAGTCTTCATAAAAGAATCACATTTACCTGAGTTCTCCTTCTAGCATTACAGCAGACTGCGGTTCACTTAGTGAAATAGTGTTGTCATATGTTAATTTGTAGTCAGTCTCATGTAGGCTTTGCACTCTGAATATAGAGGTGTTTTCTGAAAGATTGAAAAAGATACCACTTCTGACTGAAGTGTCTAATGTAAACAGTTAACGGTGTTTTACAGGATTTATGCAGAATTGGAAACACAATGTAAAGTGGAAGATTTGTTTGGCACTTGATGACTTTGTTTATGGAATGGCCACAAGAGGAAAGATTAGTATGCTTTTATCTAAGCATTCATTTTCAATGAGTGAGCAAATGGGAAAATAGTCCTTTAATAGTCCCACCCAGGGATTATATTTTGGTGGGAAAGTGACATCTGTGCATATCCTCTATTGGTCTATGGCTGCCATGTTGAGTTACATATGAGCGTCTTGAACAAAATGTTAAACAGTTACTTAATCAAAAAATCAAAACACAGGGGGAAACATTATGATTTGCATACTCAGATACTGAAAATATATATTACTTTACATATATAATCCCTATTTCAAAGGCAAAATTAAAACACATAAATGAGTCTGTGCTACCCGCGAGCAGATGTCTGATTTATTATTGTTATGTACAGGTGTGTGTGCCTAATTAATATGAACAAGGTGCGCTGGTGGTTTGTTTATGTAAAATATTTGTTCTACACACTGTGATAGATGCAGCCCCTACACTCCAGTCCGGTTCACCAGAGACAAGCACTAGAAGTGTATTCTAGTCAGCCACCTGCCACTTTAAATGGCACTTCAATCAAGAGAATGGCCATGAGTCCTCTACACTCTTAAAATGTTGCCACGTAGAATTATTGCTCCTTTAAGAGGGTGAAGACTAGACGAGGGCATGGAGCATGAAGCCGTCAATGTATCCTCCAGGCCTTCTCCCTTTGTCTTAAACCCAGTTAACCCTGTATAATATTATTACATTCAAGAGCAAGAGGCATAATAAAACTCCTTTTCATGGTAGCACTGCATATTTTGTCCGGGAGTTTTTCTCAGAGACAGATCCTGCTGCCTCAATTAACTATTGATCAGATTTGTGGAACCGAATGTAAATAATTAACAAAAATGGAGATAGCATCTGCAGCTCCGCAAACAACTTCAATACAGAGGCACGTGTCTCTCTGATCAATAGGGCGTGGATGGCATGCACAGCAGCGACTGTGGAGACCTCGCGAAGGTGGCCTTAGAACCACAGAAAATCACGTTTTTATCAGACATCACAGATGTGTCAGTAAAAAACATCATTTGTAATTAGGTGGAGGCTGTTTTATTGTAGATACGGAGTGGCCAAAATGCTTCCTTTGACATTTAAGCAAATCTAATTAATTCTTTGATATAGCATACTAACAGAAAAATAAAAAGTAAAACTGTTGTTGTTGAAGGAATGAGGCGCAAATTGGCTTTTACGCAGGAACTCCACTAAGAATAATGTGTCTGGGTGCAAATCTGTCATCCTATAAGCAGCTCTGTGAGACCTGGTTGTGTCCAATAAAGCCTGTGTAAGTAAAGATGTTACATATTTAAGAGAGAAAGGCACAAAGCTCCTTAGGGAAGGAAGTGCTGTATGGCACTGTTGGGGGAATTGAGAGAAGGCCTCTGGGTAACCCTATTTGAATATGAATGCATCCCATGATCCACATCAAGGGCACTGACAGGGGCACCTCTATCTACAACTACCTCCAGCGGATGTAGTTTTGTGTCTGACGATCTGTGTGTGTGTGTGTGAATGTGTGTGTGAGTGTGTGTGTGTGTGTGTGTGTAAGTGTGTGTGTGGCTATACAACTGATCACTCTGTGCAGCCATCAGCCACCGCATTATTCCAAGGTACTTTGTACAGTGCATTAATCACAGGGACCCTTGAGCGCTTCCACGGATCCAAATATTCCGACCTTGAGGTTACAAGAAAGACATTAGTCCTGATCCATTCAAAGTATTGGAGACAGGGAGGGGAGCAGAGGGAGGGGACAGAAAAGCTTTCAAGGTAATGAAATTCTGCCATAATTTAAAGGAAAAGACTTGTGGGGACAAGCCTCGGCCGAAGTAAAGAAAAAAAAAAGAGATTAAATTGGATTTTTTTTTTCTTTTTCCCCTTTATTTTAAATTAGGCTTAAGTGCATGTGGGGGGTAGTTTTTCTTTCTCTTTTTTTTTTCGAACAAAAGCATGATAACAGCATTAACGTCCAGAATGAATCGAATCATTTCCAAACCAATTAACCTTTGACAGAATGGATGAGTGGACAAGAATGAGAATGGTGCATAGGGGAGGGGGAGAGGGAGGGGAGAGGAAGTGTGTGGGCAGCGGTGTCGGGGAAAAGAGAGGTCTTGTTGGAAGGGATTTCAGGGGTGAGTACTGACCGAGGGCAGGGCATGACGGGGTCTGAGGCGGCTACAGTCTCCTCGGATCAACACAGACACTCGAATGCACCAGAATGTAGTTACTGTGACCTCACAGATTGATTTGTGGGCTACTGTTTGGAAACCTCAACTTTTTTGTTTCGTGATTCTTAGAAGTAGAAGTCAGTGTATTTGGAGTGTGGGTGCATCGAGGAAAGCATGAAGGATAAAACAAACTAAGATAGAGCTTCCTGAAAACACTGATCACACTATAAGTAAACATTCTCTTGTGTAGTTTTAGCTACTTGATAAAATAGTAGGACATTAAGCTGTGTTTGATGGTGTGTAAACTAATTAGCGGGGCTATGTAACTCTGACAATGCAATACCAAATTAATGCTAACATCAGCTAATGTAGCCAAGTAGCGCTAACAGGCTGGATATTGTAATTAGGTACAGAGACATGTACAAAAGGTCTTGTCGATGCAACTTTCAAGCACAGGGAAAAATACCTCTACAAGCCACAGCAGTCATTCAAAAGAATCCCATTTAGGATGGAGTGAGCTGTCAAAACTGACATAGCAGGTAATTCGATGTGAGACGTTCACATCAGATCAGTACAGATCAAATTTTGACATCAGCACATACTGACATCCATGTGCAGCTACATTCATTTTCACTTTTCATCTAGCACTGGCCAGCTCATTAGCATTAGCCATTAGCCTGGAGACTCCATGTGTCCGAATGACTGGTCGTTTTTCAACATCAAGAACACAGACTGTGGTCATGTGAACTCGGCGAATACAGTCGAGGTGAGAACGGACTTCCTAAGAACCCAAGTTTCTCTGTAATTGGAAGGGCTGTGTAATTATGAACTTTTCTCCCTGTCTCTATTGTGTGTCTGTCAACAGCTCTGTTACGTATTTCCCTCAAATCACCAATGTCACTTGATTTGATTTCAATACATTTGTACTATTTACATGTCATTTATAGATTTTTTATATTTTTCAAAATTGTGATACATTTTGTTGAATCCCACGCCACGATAATAAACACGTATTTCTCTTTGTTCTGGCTCTCACTCGTGTTCTAATATTATATGACATCATCTTGTTGTATCTAGTCAAAAAAACACTTCTAAATTATTACAGAAACCAGAATAGAATTCGAGAATAGTATGAAGTGCATCTTGTGATATTTTTTCAGACAAGTATACATGGGTCACCAACCAGTACATCCTTGGTTTAAGCTAGCTGACAAGAATAACACATGTTCTTGGCTTATCATGGCTGATGACGTTTCACCAAGTAGAACAGAAGAACAGACAAGAAAGCATATTGAGAAACAGTCTTTGTTATCTGAAACGACTGCTAGCAAAACTGTCTAATCTTACATTGCAATGTAAGCAAAGTAAACAGGATCATTATATACGCGTACACACTGTTTACCATTAACAACAACAACAACAACAAAAATCTCAACTTGGTGCTGTACAATGCAAAAAAAACTTGAGGAAAGTTGAAATCGCGTCTTTAGAAATAACATTTATCTAGTTGTCTGTAATACTTTGGAATGTTGTGCAGTAGTTGTTGGTGCACAGAAGTACAAATAACACACACTTCAAAGCTAGTTATCATGACAAACGCTGCTTTGTTGTTAGTGACAAAAGGTTTGGGGGAACCAAATGTTCCCTGGGATAGTTTTTGTTCTATTATGACACATTACGATCAAAGTACTTTCTACGTAGCTTCTTTTGTCTGGACGCCATCTTGTGGTGGGGATGTTGGCAGACTGGAACTGGTTCCAGATGGGTTTACATGAATGTCACAACAGTGGCATGGTATGGGACCTTCAGTATTTCTACTGAGTTTGGATCTGTTTGAGACAGTATTTTTTTTAAAGGCCATCAGTGCTATTACCCTTTATGATATTAACACATAATCCACAGCTCTAGCCCTGTGACTAGTTAAATCTGTGCTGGTTTACGGTCAGATCGGGCCAGTGCTGAAGTGCATAGAGTTCTACTTCGCTGTATGAAAGAAGAAAGAGAAGAAAATAACACAAAATAGCAGACACCAGATCAATTACTGGGTACAGGAAGCTGGCAACAGGACAGACCGAGGAGCCTTCTCCCTCCTCCTCCTCCTGTCTGTCCATCCTGACTGATATCAAAAGGGGTCTGCCGTTAACCCCACTTATTATTAAGCTGGCTCTCTCCCCCCTCTCTCCCTCTATATCTATCTATTTCAATTCCTCCCTGCCTGGCTCACACACAGCTGCAGCCGGTCCATTAAGTTAATTAAAGGCTCCATTTTGAGCTGGAGCCCGCTAGCAAATACGAGTGCCAATCAATAGATCTCTGGCTTATTTTGTGGGAGGGAGGGGTGACAGGACCAGTGCTGCATTCAGGGACATGATTTGTAGCCTTGGCAGACGAGCCATGTCCCTCTCTGTCCGTCCTCTGTCTCTGTCTAATTTGGTGGCTACCCTGTCCCTTCCACCATCTCCTTCCCACTCCGAACCGCCGGGGCATCTATCACTCTGCTCTGTCATCTTCATCCCTATCCATCCGCTGCTTTTCCCATCTGCCTAAAAGGAGTCAGAGCCCTGTGTTTCCCTACAAGAGCATGTGTGCATTTGTTTATGTCGCCATCTGCACAGGGGAGCCAGCTGTTTGGGGTTCCAGCTGGGGTTGGAGGCGTGTAGGGGCGGTGGCGGCTGGGTGGGCGATACAGAGCTGAGATCAGCAGGGTGTCCTGAGGTATGACATGAGCTCTGGGACCAGGGGTGGAAGCTACAGCAGGACGAGGAAAAGCATCTTTATGGAAGACTGCGCTGAATAGGTTTCCCAACATCATAACGCATTATGTGGTGCTTATTATCTATGTGTGCAGACATTTTTAAACATGTCAATATAGGGAATAGGTAACGGAGTTTACAACAACAACAACAACAACTGTTTAAGGACTGTGAGTAGT